>CM062805.1:857283503-857383503 GCA_031772625.1 Pinus tabuliformis
AAACCAAAATCAAACTTGGCAAAAGAAAACAAAAACAATGTTTTTTGAGATCTTTTCTTTTTCAAGAAACTACCAAAACAACGTTTTGAAATCACTCAAAATGCTACTAAAACTCTAAAATCGAAAAAAAAGCACAAGGAGTCTTTGCAAGTTACAAACTCGAGAATGAACGAAAACTTGAACAGCAAGGCTTCAACTTGTACTAAATGACCCAAATAGCAGCAAAGAGCTTGCAAACTGACCCAGAAGCTAGGAAGGAAATACTTTCAAATTCGTCAAAAAAGACTTTCAAAAAGAAATAAAATCTATAAGACCAAAAAACGACAGAAAGCAAAGCAAGTAGATCAAAAACCGAGCTTGACACTGAGACTGAAAACAATCACCTGTTCTGGAGGACCAGAAAAAATCAATAACTTTTGAACGAAAGCCGTGTGTTCTAGAACACCAATTACAAACTCGCTCAAAAAGCAAACCTAGGTCAAATCTTTTCAATGAGGAAGAGACTTCAAATTACTAAGCTTGGAGAATAATGAAATTCTGCAGATAGAAATTGACCACTTAGAGACTAAATAGACCAGGCAACAAATCTTTCTGGGCAGAGAAATTTGAAAAGACAATGAAAAAATTGGCATACACGACTGTGTTCAAGCACAGAAGCGTGTACACATGCTTTTGATATAGGAAACTCATGTATACGTGGGTTTACTTCACAGAAGCAAGCATGTGTACGCTACTGTAAATAGAGTAAAAGGCATATAGAAAGCTTTGCAAGAAATGTACAAAAAAAAATCTAGATCAAAAAGATCAGACTTAAGGTCTGAAACTCTAGTAGACGAAATAAGACTGTAACAGCAAGAAAACAATAGACTGAGCCCTGATTGACACTGAACAACCCAAACTAGGAATAACAAGATTTTTGTCCCCAGTGGAGTCGCCAATTCTGTTACGAGAATAAGTACCCTAGGTCTTTGGGTTAGAACCCCAACAGAGCAGAAGCAAACTACAACAAGAAACACTCATACAACTTAGGCAAAATGCTTATATAAATGAACTACGTAATAGTGACCATACCCGAATTTCCTTCATTCAAGTAGGTCCCGTAGGGCTCAAACCCTCTGCAACTCCCGATGTTCTTCAAACTTGAAAATCATCCAATTCGAACATACATATCAGTATAGAAGTAAAGAATATTCACAAAATTTGACTTTACATCATATAAGCTAATGATTGATCATACATCAAAACAATATTCATATATGAATTACAACATAATTTGATGCATAAACAAAGTTTATTTCAGAAACAAGACAACATTTCTTTTATTGCAGTAAGCTATAAATAACATGGAGAGAATTCACTTGAGTCTTCTTCTTCCGGATCCAAGCGGAATTATCCTCTAGATTTGTCCTATCCTAGCCTTCAACAATCTTCTTCCATAACCAACACCATGATATCTTAAGCAAGAGGGAGAATATCTATAATCAAGGAAACAAGGGTTTCCTGAAGCCTGGGGAAGTGCATGAGGCACAGGGATTCACAAGACTCAATCAGAGATAATCTCAGTATAATAACTCTATCTCTTCTCCTCCTTTATGCCTTCTAATAGAAGTCTATTTATACTTCTCCCAATTAATTTTTTAGTTGGGAAACAGTTGGGCCACAAGAAATAGGAGGTAATCAATAGGTAAAACTCATGAACTCCTCCCATAATTAAGGAAATTTATTTTTTTAAAAGTGTTTTAACACATATACATGGGTTGGGTATTGACTATAACCGACGTGTACACGCTTTTATCTCAAGGAAAAGTAGCGTATAGGGAATAAAACATTGTTTTTAATATATTTGGACCAATTGTGGAAGGAGGGGTTGCCCTAGGCCATAAACCAAGCATCAAAAATACCAAGGGTGATAAATGGTGCTATAATAGATAGGGAGAGAGATCGAGAGAGAGAGAGAGGCAGAGAGAGAGGGAGAGATAAAGAGAGAGATATCGAGAGAGGGAGAGATCAAGAGAGAGAAAGAGAGAGGAGGGGGGAGGGAGAGAGAGGGAGAAGGAGGGGAGAGAGGGAGAGGGAGAGGGAGTGGGAGGGAGAGTGAGAGAGGGAGAGGGAGAGGGAGAGAGATAGAGAGAGGGGGGAGGGAGAGAGAGAGAGGGAGAGGTAGAGGGATGCAGAGAGAGAGAGAGAAAGGGGGAGAGAGAGAGATAGAGAGGGGAGAGAGAGGGTGGGAGGGGAGAGAGGGGGGGAGAGGGAGATAGAGAGAGAGGGAGATAGAGAGAGAGAGAGAGTGGGAGGAGAGGGAGAGAGAGAGATAGATAGAGAGAGAGGTGGACGAGGGGGAGAGGGTGGAGAGAGAGAGAGAGAGAGAGAGAGAGAGAGAGAGAGGGGAGAGAGAGAGAGAGAGGGGGGGGGGGGAAGGAGAGAGAGAGAGAGAGAGAGAGAGAGAGAGAGAGAGAGAGAGAGAGCGAGAGGGAGGGAGGGAGAGGGAGGGAGAGGGAGGGAGGGAGGGGGGATTGAGAGAGAGGGGGAGGGAGGGAGGGGGAGGGAGGGGAGAGAGGGAGGGAGAGGGAGGGAGAGATGATGAGATAGAGAGAAGAAGGGAGAGATATAGGGGGAGAGAGAGAGAGAGAGAGAGAGAGAGATAAAGAGAGAGAGTGTGAGAGAGCTAGAGAGAGAGAGAGGCAGAGAGAGGGGCGGAGAGGGAGAGAAAGAGGGGGGAGAGAGAAAGGGACAGGGAGAGGAGAGGGAGGGAGAGGGAGAGAGGGACGGAGAGAGAGAGATATAGAGAGAGAGAGAGAGGGAGATGGAGGAATATAGAGAGAGAGAGGGAGGGAGAGAGATAGGGAGAGAGGATGAGAGAGAGAGATCGAGAGAGAGAAGGAGGGAGAGATATAGGGAGAGAGGAGGAGAGGGAGAGATAGAGAGAGAGAGAGGGATAGAGAGAGAGATAGAGAGAGAGAGAGAGAGGAAGAGATAAAGAGAGAGAGAGAGAGAGAGAGAGAGAGAGAGAGAGAGAGAGAGAGATTGAGAGATCAAGACAGAGAGAGAGAGGGGGGGGGGAGAGATCGACAGAGGGAGAGAGGGAGAGAGAGAGGGGGGAGAGGGAGAGAAAGAGTGGGGGAGAGGGAGAGAAAGAGTGGGGGAGAGAGAGAGAGGTAGAGGGAGAAGGAGGGAGAGGGAGAGGGAGAGGGAGAGGGATAGGGAGGAGGAGAGAGAGGGGGGAATGGGAGAGGGAGGGAGAGAGAGAGGGAGGGAGAGGGGAGGAGAGAGGGAGGGAGGGAGAGGGGGGGAGAGGGAGGGAGGGAGAGGGGGGGAGAGAGGGAGAGAGAGAGGGAGGGAGAGGGGGGGAGAGAGAGAGGGAGGGAGAGGGGGGGGAGAGAGAGAGGGAGGGAGAGGGGGGTGGAGAGGTATAGGGAGAGGGCGGGGGAGAGAGAGGGAGGGAGATGGGGGGAAGAGATTGTGAGAGAGAGAGAGAGAGAGAGAGAGAGAGAGAGAGAGAGAGAGATTGAGAGATGGAATGAAGGAGAGAGGAAGAGATAGAGAGATAGAGAGATAGGGAGAGAGATAGAAAGATAGGGATAGAGGGAGAGAGAGAGAGAGGGAGATCAAGAGAGAGAGAGAGAGAGAGAGAGAGAGAGAGGGAAAGAGTGGGGGGGAGGGGGAGACATGGAGAGAGAGAGAGGGAGAGGAGAGAGAGGGAGAGGGAGAGGGAGAGGGAGAGTGAGAGGGAGAGGGAGAGTGAGAGGGAGAGAGAGGGAGAGAAAGGGAGTGTGAGAGAGAGGGATACGATGGGAGAGGGAGAGGGAGAGGGAGAGAGGGAGGGAGAGGGAGAGGGTGATGGAGAGAGACAGAGAGATAAAGAGAGAGGGAGAGAGAGAGGGAGAGAGAGAGAGACATAGAGAGAGGGAGAGATTGATATCGAGAGAGAGAGAGAGAGAGAGAGAGAGAGAGAGAGAGAGAGAGAGAGAAGGGTGGAGAGGGAGAGAGAGAGGGGTTAGAGGGAGAGAGAGATAGAGGGAGAGAGAGAGAGAGCAAAACTACGAATGATTTAACAATGCCAACTACCCTAATGCAAGGGATAATGAAGATGAAAGATCCTAAATCACTCTAAAAAAGTGAAAGCAATTGTTTATAAATATCAATTAGCCAACTTAAGTATTGAAGAGGATATAAATTTTGAATACAAAATTCTCTCCAAACAAGAAGGACAAATCGTAAAAGATCGCAATTCACTTTCAAAAATCAAAAGAAACCAAAATCAAACTTAGAAAAAGAAAACAAAAACAATGTTTTTTGAGATCTTTTCTTTTTCAAGAAATGAACAAAACAGCTTTTTGAAATCACTCAAAATGCTACTAAAACTCAAAAATCGAAAAAAAAGCGCAAGGAGTCTTTGCAAGTTACAAACTCAAGAATGAACGAAAACTTGAACAGAAAGGCTTCAACTTGTACTAAATGACCCAAATACTAGCAAAGATCTTGCAAACTGACCCACAAGCCAGGAAAGAAATACTTTCAAATTCATCAAAAAAGACTTTCAAAAAGCAAGAAAAGTTATATGGCCACAAAACGATGGAAAGCAAAGCAAGTATATCAAAAACCAAGCTTGACACTGAGACTGAAAACAATCACCTGTTCTAGAGGACCAGAAAAATCAAGAACTTCTTAACGAAGCCTTGTGTTCCAGAAAACCAATTACAAACTCACTCAAAAAGCAGACCTAGGCCAAATCTTTTCAATGAGGAAGAGACTTCGAAATAGTAAGCTTGCAGAACAATGAAATTCTTCAGACAGAAATTGAACACTCAGAGACTAAACGGACCAGGCAACAAATCTTTCTGGGTAGAGAAATTTGAAAAGACAATGCAAAAATTGGCATACGCGACTGTGTTCAAGCACAGAGGCGTGTACACGCGCTTTTGATATAGGAAACTCGTGTATATGTGGGTTTAATTCACAGAAACAAGCGTGTGTACACTACTGTAAACAGAGTAAAATGCATATACAAAGCTTTGCAAGAAAAGCAAAAAACAAAGCCAGATTAAAAAGATCAGACTTAAGGTCTGAAACTCTAGTAGACCAAATAAGATTGTAACAACAAGAAAACAATAGACTGAGCCCTGATTGACACTGAACAACCCAAACTAGCAATATCAAGATTGTTATCCCCAACCGAGTCGCCAATTCTATTACGAGAATAAGTACCCTAGGGCTTTGGGTTAGAACCCCAACAGAGCAGAAGCAAACTACAACAAGAAACACTCATACAACTCAGGAAAAATGCTTATATAAACAAACTACGTAAGAGAAACCATACCCAGATTTCCTTCATTCGAGTAGGTTCCGCAGGGTTCAAACCCTCTGCAACTCCCGATGTTCTTCAAACCTGAAAATCATCCAATTCGAACATACATAGCAATATAGAAGTAAAGCGTATTCACGAAATATGACTTTATATCATATAAGCTAATGATTGATCATTCATCAAAACAACATTCATATATGGATTACAACATAATTTGATGCATAAACAAAGTTAATTTCAGAAATAAGACAACATTTCTTTTATTGTAGTAAGCTATAAATAACATGGAGAGAATTCACTTGAGTCTTCTTCTTCTGGATCCAAGCGGAATTGTCCTTTGGATTTGTCCTATCCTAGCCTTTGACAATCTTCTTCCATAACCGACACCATGATATCTCAAGCAAGAGGGAGAATATCTATAATCAAGGAAACAAGGATTTCCCGAAGCTTGGGGAAGTGCATGAGGCACTAGGATTCATCAGACTCAATCAGAGATAATCTCAATATAATAACTCTATCTCTTCTCCTCCTTTAGGCCTTTTAAAAGAAGTCTATTTATACTTCTCCCAATTAATTTTTTAGTTGGGAAACAGTTGGGCCATAGGAAATAGGAGGTAATCAACAAGTAAAACTCATGAACTCCTCCCATAATTAAGTTAATTTATTTTTTTTAAGTGTTTTAACACATATACGTGGGTTGGGTATTTAATAACCCACGTGTACACGCTTTTAACTCAGGGAAAAGTAGAGTATAGGGAATAAAACATTGTTTTTAATATATTTGGACCAATTCTGGAAGGAGGGGTTGCCCTAGGCCATAAACCAAGAATCACAAATACAAAGGGTGATAAATGGTGCTATAATAGATAGGGAGAGAGATTGAGAGAGAGAAGGAGAGATAGAGAGAGGCAGAGAGAGAGAGAGAGAGACATAGAGAGAGAGGGAGAGATAAAGAGAGAGATATCGACAGAGGGAGAGATCAAGAGAGAGAGAAAGAGAGAGGAGGGGGGAGGGAGATAGAGGAAGAGATGGAGAGGGAGGGGAGAGAGAGGGAGAGGGAGAGGGAGAGCAAGAGAGGGAGAGGAAGAGGGAGAGAGATAGAGAGAGAGGGGGAGGAAGAGAGAGAGTTATAGAGAGAGAGAGGGAGAGGGAGAGGTAGAGGGATGCAGAGAGAGAGAGAAAGGGAGAGAGCGAGAGAGAGAGAGGGGGGAGAGAGAGAGGAGGGAGGGGAGAGAGGGGGAGAGAGAGAGAGAGAGAGAGAGAGAGAGAGATGGGCAGATATGGAGAGAGGGAGATAGAGAGAGAGAGTGCGGGGGGAGAGGGAGAGAGAGAGATAGAGTGAGAGAGAGGGTGGAGGGGGGGGGAGAGGGTGGAGGGGGAGGGAGAGAGAGAGAGAGAGAGAGGGAGAGAGGGACAAATAGAGAGAGAGATTGAGAGAGAGAGAGAGAGATCCAGAGAGAGAGAGAGAGAATGAGAGAGGGTTAGAAGGAGAGAGGGAGAGAGAGAGAGGAAGGGAGAGGGAGGGAGAGGGAGCAAGAGAGAGAGGGGGGGTGAGAGAGAGAGGGAGAGGGAGGGGGAGAGAGAGAGAGAGAGAGAGAGAGAGAGAGAAGGGAGATAGAGGGAGGGAGAGAGGATGAGAGAGAAAGATCAAGAGAGAGAGAGAGAGGGATAGAGAGAGAGAGATCGAGAGAGAAAGAGAAAGAGGAAGAGATAGAGAGTGTGTGTGTGTGTGTGATAGAGAGAGAGAGAGGGAGAGGCAGATAGAGAGAGATAGAGAGAGAGGGAGGGGAGATATAGAGAGGGGGATAGGGAGAGGGAGAGAGGGATAGGGAGAGGAGAGAGAGGGACAGGGAGAGCGAGGGAGAGGGAGAGAGATAGAGAGAGGGAGGGAGAGGAGAGGAGAGAGAGAGGGAGGGAGAGGGAGAGGAGAGAGAGAGAGAGGGAAGGAGAGAGAGAGCGGGGGGAGAGAGAGAGGGAGAGGGAGAGGGAGGGAGAGAGAGGGAGAAAGAGAGAGAGAGAGGGCGAGTGGGAGAGATAGAGAGATAGAGAGAGAGAGAGATTAAGAGAGAGAGGGAGACAGAGAGAGAGAGAGAGAGAGGAAGAGTTAGAGAGAGAAAATGAAGGAGAGAGGAAGAGATAGAGAGATAGAGAGAGAGAGAGAGAGAGAGAGAGAGATGAGATAGGGAGAGAGATCGAGAGAGAGAGAGAGAGAGAGAGATAGAGGGAGAGAGAGAGAGAGAGAGGGAGAGAGAGAGGGGGGCAAGAGGGACAGAATGAAAGCAAGGGGGAGAGGGAGACATGTAGAGAGAGAGAGAGAGGGAGAGGAAGAGGGAGAGAGAGGGAGAGGGAGAGGGAGAGAGAGAGAGAGCGAGGGAGAGGGAGACAGTTGGATAGGGAGAGGGAGAGGGAGAGAGGGAGGCAGAGGGAGAGGGTGAGGGAGATAGACAGGGAGATAAAGAGAGAAGGAGAGAGAGAGGAGAGATATAGAGAGAGATATCGGGATAGGGAGACATAGAGAGAGAGAGAGAGAGAGAGAGAGAGAGAGAGAGAGAGAGAGAGAGAGAGAAGGGGGTAGAGAGAGAGAGAGAGGGGGTAGAGGGAGAGAGAGATAGATAGAGGGAGAGAGAGAGCAAGGGAGAGGGAGAGGAACGAGAGGGAGAGGGGGGGAGGGAGAGAGAGGGAGAGGGGGAGAGAGAGAGAGAGAGGGAGAGGGAAGGAGAGGGAGAGAGAGAGAGAGGGGGGGAGGGAAGGAGAGAGAGGGAGAGAGAGAGAGAGAGTTGGGAGAGAGAGGTGGGGGAGGTAGAGGGAGGGAGAGGGAGGTGGGGAGAGAAAGAGAGGGGGGGGAGAGGGAGATAAAGAGAGATAGGGGGGGAAGAGGGGGAGAGAGAGAGAAGGAGAGAGTGAGAGAGAGAGAGATAAGGGGGGGAGGAAGAGAGGTAGATAGAGAGAGGGGGGAGCATTGCACTAAAAATTGTCACCTTGACATTCTGCAATTTGTGTGAGTCCATTACCACTCATACTTTCCTCCTTTGTAAGTCTTAAGCCTCAGTTCTTCATATCAAGCCTTGAAAATAAGAGAAAGTCCTCAAAGGTCTCTAAAACTCTGGTTTCGCACTTTCTCTTAGCATTACCTGCGGTCCCGCACCTGAAGCTCATGTCCCCTGCGCACCTGAGCGCTCTGTCTCTGTGTTATGGGTGCAGACCCTTGTAAAAGTTAAAAAGGCACAAGTATATTTTAAAAAACTCACTTTGAGTCATTTCTAAAAGCTTCTGGAATGAATCTTGAGGTGGCAAGTTCACTCCCTTAAGGTTCATGCATCCCATACCTTAAGGAGCTAACCCCTTGATGTGAGGAGCTTATTATTTTGAAGGAGGACTCTATCCCTTCATAGGTGGACCTGTAACCTCCTTCCTCTATACTATAAAATGAAGCATTGGGTTGGTTACTTAGGAGGTTGAAAGCTGAATATTTTTGAGGTGAAATGCTGGTGGAACTTAGTCTTCCTAATTGATCTTTTATGAGGAGAGATTACATACCTCTTTGATCTCATTTGGAAGACCGTAAGGCTTATCAAAGTAAAGGAGGTTCCTATTTCGAACCTTGGGAAGAGCTTGTTCAACATCAAGGCTGAAAAGGTTGTAAGTTTCTTCTACTTCAAAGTTAATACAAATAAGTTTGTTTTTCTCAATAAGCTGTGTTTTATGGTTTATTTTATGAATTCCTTGATCACCATAATGAACATGATTTATGATATTAGCTATACAGGCATTATTTGATGTTTTCTTGTTTGTAATTGCAGGTTCTCAAAAGGAAACTCTTTCGGACAGTTGAAGGATGGTTTCTACAAACTAGCGTTGGACTTAAGGTAGGGTCTAAACACCTCTATAGTTTTTATTTATGAATCGTATATGTTTAGAGAAAGATAGATTTATTTGTCTGATTGTTGCTAGATATCTTTTGATACTAGGGAGATCGGCCTTATCCACAAGATCAATTTATCCAACCAACAAATTAGCGACTCCACTGGGGAACTGAATTTGGTTTTTGGTTTTCCTTTGTCTTTGACTTGAGAAACTTGTTCTCGTTTCTGGTTTTTGCTTGATGTGTGTTGGATTGGGTAGTTTTTAGGATCTAGATTATTTTTTGTTTTTTCAAAGTTTTCAGGGGACCGCACTTTCTCTTTACAGACAGTGCGGGCATCTCCGCACTTTTCCTTTAGTACACAGAGCGGTACCACATCTAGTTCTTCTGGAAGCCTGTGGACTGTGTAAATTTTTTTTAAAAACATAAAATGTTTTCTTCCAGTTAAGTTTAGGTTTTATTTACGGCTTTTAGTGTCTACCTAGATCTGCATGTGTTCTGTCAAAAATCTCTTGTGAGTGGGTTCCATTGGTATTTTTGTTTTAGATGATTTTCTAGAAGTTTTACATTCCTGCAGTGGCTTTCACTTGGTCTCTATAGTGACTCAAAGATCAGAAGCCTGAGAAACCTTAGATTACCCTAGTGTCTTTTCATCTTCTTGATGAGTTTGACCTGTTTGTGAACTTTGTCCTTCGTGAGAAATAGATTTACTTTTCTCTTTGCCATTCTTTGAACAAGCTTTTTCATAAGTTTTGAATTTCATTTTTATAAAAGAAAACATATCTGGATGTTTTTTGATTGATTTGTTATTCTAAACGAATGAATCCTTAGTTTGCTGAACAACTAAGTAAAATGTCCTCAAAAAGAATTGAAGCTTTTATACAATTAGGTTTTTAGAAGTTTTTAGATCTCAAGATTAGCTTTGTAGTTTTGAGTGTTTTCTAGAACTCGTAGATCTCTTTTGAAAGAATTTTTTTTTTGTAGTTTTGAGTGTTGAAAAAGGAAAGGGATTTATTGTGAGCATAATTAGTAGTCTCGTTTTGAGTTCTTATTGAAAAAGACAAAAGATTTTTTTTTTCATTTACATGTTGAAAGAAAGATTTGTTTCTAAAAGAATTGCATTCTCGAACTCTTTCTTTTAGCTAGGAATTCACTGAAACAAAACGAATTGTTTATCATTTTAGGTGCATTTTTTAGTGTTTTTGGAGTTGAGTCTTCACACCATCAAGGTTTCATTTCCATACCTATTGACTTAAAGAACAACCCATAAAAGTAACGCTTAATTAAAATTGATCTAGCAATCTTTTTTATTTCTAGGGCTCTTATCTCTAATACAACTTAGGCTAGTATCTTGGAGTAGGGAGTAATTAACTCTCCATGATAGTTAAAACAAACAAGTAGCTATATCTTGCGGTAGGAAATAAATCCAATTGTAATTGATATAATCTGGGAAGCTTCTCTTAAAGGATTCAATCACAAGATCATGTTTGAACCTTTGAGACAATCAAGTATGTTTCATTGGGAAAGATAGAAGATTTGTGTGTATTATAAACGGTAAACCTTGAATTAACTATTGTCGAGGAGCCTGGGGTCACTTGTTAGTAAACCTTGGATTGATCATGTTGAGGATCCTTCAAGGGGATTGAGCTTTATTACTCTGCCATTGCACGTAGATCGGATCGTAGACTATTCCCCCAGTTGTATTTGTTGCTGTTGGTAACCTTAGTGTCCATAAACTTAAGATTATTTCCTATGGTGATGGTGAAGGACGGGTCTCACTGTACCTGGAGGAGACGTTGACTAGACTTAGTTGGACTCTCTGGGGGGTTCTCTTTACTTGAGATGGTTTTGTGAAGAACCTTGTGCCAGTCTGTTTCATTAAGCAGGTTGTCATGGTAACTATTCCAATCACCCTTTCTATATTAAAATTCTATGATGTTGGATTTCATCACCAACTAGTGTTTTTAGTACGGGAAGTTACTGTTTGTGTGTGGTTTGAACTCTTAGATTTTTTAGGCATGTGTTTCAATTGTTTGTTTCTTTAGAGACTTTAGGTGGTTTTATTGAAATTTTTCTTTGTTTGCATGTGAGTAACTAAATATTTAATCATTGTTGAATTACTTAGAAAATCTCGTAGACTCCAGGGGCAACCTCATGAGTATACACCAAGCCAGCTTGAAGGGCTACGAGCTCTTGTATCACCTAGTGACAGTAGAGTTTGGTCACCAGAAGCTAGAGAGTCATATTTAATTGTCCATCCTGATTATCAAGTACAAACAACAGAGTATATTTATGAACCAATTTCATTTTCCGAAGTTATTGGTAGTATTTCTCCTACTAGTGAATTAGTTGAAGAACCTAAAATTTTTGAGCCTGAAACTGAACCTGCTGCTACTCCATCTTCAAGATTTTCTTCTCCAACTTCTAGTGGTCCTGGTTCACCCAGGGTAGGAAATATCATTACCCAAAATCTTCCTTCTGGACTTATTTCCATTGAAGAACTTGTCAGTCCGGATGAAGACATAATTCTTCCTGAAAATCAACCAACTATAGAACTTAGGGAGCGTGAATCAATTTTTTACAGTCCCTTTAGGAGTGACGCTTGCTATGTATCATTGACAAATTTTTTAGAAAACCCGGGTCTTAGTTTTTCACCACCTCGAATTCATTTTCATCCAACACCCAGAGGTTATTATCCTCCTTTGAATATGTCAAGATAGTCATCTATGTTTTCCCAAACACCAGAAACATTTTTATATGGCGGTCCTTCTATTCCTTCGGGGTACCAGTCACTCTCTGGTACTTTTTTAGGAGCATCTCCTCAACCAATCGAACATGAGATATCAACTGGTAATAATGGAACTCAAGCGTTGAGCGTAGGAGAAATCCTTCTGATGTCTGGTAGTATTCCAAATCCTCAACCTCAAGGTAGTCAGTTACCGCCTGGAGGGCAACCTCAAGGTAGTCAGTTACTGCCTGGGGGGCAACCTCAAGGTAGTCAATTATCGCCTGGGGGGCAACCTCAAGGTAGTCAATTATGACCTGGGGGCAACCTCAAGGACAATACATACTGTCAGGATAGTACATACCTCAAGGTCAACCCTAGACTCAGTACATACCTCAAGGTCAACCCCAGTATCAATATATACCTCAAGGTCAACCCCAGTTTTAGTACACGCCTCAAGGTTATCAACCTCAAGTTCAGTACCCAACTCAAGGTTTCCAACCACCTTCTAGTCAACCATTTGTACAAGGAGCTAGAAATGTACCACTTAATTATCAACCCTATGCTCAACCTGGTTATGGTCCTCCATATGCATAGCCTTTTATGGGTCCATACCTCGGAATGAATATGGTGTGGGATCCATCTCAAACTCAATAGACTATGCAACCTAATGTGCGGTTATCAAGTCAACCTGGACAACCTTTGGTTTCTGGTCCAACCCAGCAACTTGTCCAGCCTACTGTTCAAACTTCTGCACCGAGTTTAGCTCAGCAACCTGAGCCTAGTTCACCTCGAACTCCGCCTCAAACTACTGTTGTGACTACTGCATCTTGTGTTCAACCTACCACACCTGTTTCTGGAGTATCAATAGCTCTGGTTTCTACTTTTCCTGCGTCAGTGCAAACTCTCAAGCCTCTTTACCATAGTCAGGACCTATAGTTCAGACTTCGATCCAGATGCCTGCAGGACAAGCTGGTCCAAGTATGGTTGTCACAAGTTAACCACAATTCACTTATCAATTGTACCAAGGACAGTACCAATTCGGTCCTACTATACAAAACCCAATTTATCAGTATCAACCGTACCC
Source organism: Pinus tabuliformis (assembly GCA_031772625.1). NCBI lineage: Eukaryota > Viridiplantae > Streptophyta > Pinopsida > Pinales > Pinaceae > Pinus > Pinus tabuliformis. Next base: position 857,296,483 of record CM062805.1, read on the forward strand.
TGGCTATACTTATCAACAACCTCAACAACCCCAGTTTGGTCCAGTTAATCCTGGTTTTCCAGGAGGTTATAATATTCCTAATGCAAATCCAATTCCAGGTTATCTTAGATATCCTCCTCCTAGGGCTGGTCTTGTAACCCAAGTTTTTCACAACCCTGTTCCATTAGTTACCTTTTATTGCAACTTTGGATTTACCTGATTTGTCACGCCTTATGAACAATCTGATTTAATATCTTCTGTATTGGCCACCAATGCCTAATAAGTTGCCCAGTGATATCCCGAAGTTCGAGGGTAAGTCAGGAGAGGATCCATCAAATCATGTGATGACTTATCACCTCTGGTGTGCATCTAGTTCTATCATTGATGATTCAATTCGCTTACATCTTTTTCAATGAACTCTAATTGGTCTTGCTGCCAAATGGTACATTGAGTTACCACAAAGCTCTTTTTATAATTTTAGTCAGCTAGCTACTTCTTTCTTAACTCATTTTCAGTTGCATGTCAGATACGACAATGGCACAGAATTGTTAACTTCACTAAAACAATCTACGTCCACATATATTTCTGATCATATTCATGAATGGCGACGTAGAAGGCATTTAGTGAAATTTTTTATTCCAAATCAAATTTTAGCAGAATGGTTTGTTAAATCATGGTTACCTAAAATCATTGAAGATGTAGCTAAGGAAGGAGTTGTTACTAAAGAGCAAGTCATTGTTGAGGCTCAATACCTTGAACTCGTCTATACACAGTCAGGTACTTTACACGAAAAAATCCGCGATCTTCCGAAACATAATCAAATAACTGCAGCTCCTTCAGGGTCTCATGTCGCTGATGGTATGATCGGTTCTGTTAGTACTAAAAGCAAGAAGAATTCTTCAAAGAATTCTTTTCCTATTATAACTTTACCAAATTCCCCGACAGGAGACTCTTCCGCTGAAATTCCTACAGATATCCATGTCGTAGAATCATCTACGGCCAAATCAAAATTTGGTGGTAAAAAGAAGGGGAAGAAGAAAAACAAACAAAACTAAAAAGAGAAAATAGATAAAAATGAATCTACTCACGAGAAATGTAAACCTTTCTATCCTTGTCTCAGTTGTGACGAGGATCATTTTACCAAAAACTGCCCACATTGAGCAGAGGTTTCGAAAATCGTCAAAGGTTCTCAAATGCCTGTTGTCCTAAAGGATCGTTTTCCTAATCAAGATAGTAAGATGATCGGGTCTTCCTCAAATGCCTCAGAAGAACCCATTATGATGATGTCTCAGGTCAGGATTGCAGTGCGATCGTAAGATTATGGTAGTAAAAATCCTGTTGGTGGTAAAGAAGCAGAATATTTTAATTCAAACCCATCAACTACAACTCCTCCTAGTTTTGATCCGCTACAGATCAAGAAACCTAACCCTGACTGAGTAATGAAACCGCCTGTTAAAGGTATACTTCAGAAATCAGCTTTCAATCCACATGCGAGAGCTGCTCAGAATTATAACATTGTTGAAGGCTCAGCTATTTCCCCTTCAGCAATGTCGGCTTTGGAAGTGCTGCAATCATGCCTAGCATAGCGTAAATTACTATTGTCTGCTATAGAAGCTGTTGATATTTAGGTTTCGAACCTAATAATCTTCGATTTAGAGAATAGTACGCCTCACCTACCTCATCAAATGGCTTTCTAGATTCTAGTGTTAGTAAAAAACAGACCTTGCTTTCAGACTATGATTGATGAGGGAGCTTCTACGTGTATTATGTCGATCCAGTGTTGGAGATCGCTTGGTTCTCCTACACTCAATCAGTATCCAACAATTCTAAAGGATTTTGATGGCCAAGGGCTCCATCCTTTTGGCATTTTGCAGGATTTACCTATAGGGGTCGAAGGAAAAACTGTAAATCTAGATGTGGAAGTGGTTGATGCCCCTCTAGATTACAACCTTCTCTTGGGTTGCAGTTGGTCTTACGCTATGACTGCTATTGTTTCATCAGTGTTTCAGCTTATCAAGTTTCCTCATAATGGAAAGATCGTTACGATAGACCAGCTGACTTATTTTTCATCCGACCCAACCTCTTCAGATAGTATTCAGCATGTTGGTAAAACAATTATCCCTTACAAGGATGTTGGGGTAGGTTTGATTAAAGATTTTGGTTTACTAGGAACTTTTTCCTTCCCTCCTCGTAACGTATTTCCTTCTATTGCAAATGTTCATATGATTTCGTCAAACACTATTGCTTTTGATGATCCTTGGATCGTACCTTCCAATTCTGAGGTGGATTCATTTAATGGCGCAATGCCTTTGAGTCCCTTTGAAATTGCATATTAGGCCGTACAATCATTTTCTGACTCTTGTTCAACCGAAACTGATCCAATGAATGTGGTCCATGGAGAATCACTTTAGATCTCAACCTCAACTTCAACAATATTTTCTAAGACTGTTCATACTGATGAGCAGATTCGTGAACTTTTGTCTATTGATGATTTACCATGGCAAGATCTTCATCATCGATCTTCGTTTTTACCTAAGCTTGATCATTTTGAAAATGATTTTTCATCTATTTTTACTACTGACTATGTCAAAGAACCACAGAATCCATTGCAACATCCTGATTCTGAGTTAAATTTGGGAAATATCTCTCGAACGGTTCCTATTGACATTTCAGTTAAACCTGGAATTATTGAAAACATTCATATAGGTGCTTCCTGTATGGATGATGAAATCCAAACTTATAAAGACCTATTTCAAGAATTTCGTGACATGTTTGGCTGGTCATATGAAGAAATGCCAAGAATCGATCCTTCAATTATTGTCCATGAAATTAAAACTTACCCAGATGCTAAACCTGTCTGGCAATGTTTGCGTCAGATACATCCGAGAAAAGCTGATACTATTAAAGCTGAAGTCGAGAAATTACTTTGAGTAGGTTTCATTTATCCAATTGCTTTAACAGATTGGGTATCGAATATTGTTCTTGTTAACAAAAAACAAGTAACGATAAGAATATGTATCGATTATAGGGATATTAATTGAGCTTGTCCTAAAGACAATTATCCAACCCCCTATATCAATCAAATTATTGATGATTGTGCCAGCAGTGAAATGTTCTCCTTTATGGATGGTTTTTCTGCTTACAATCAAATCAACATACTCCCTGCTGATCAACCTAAAACGGTTCCATGGGGGACATTTGCTTATTGTAAATTACCTTTTGGATTGAAGAACATTGGAGAAACTTTTCAAAGGGCTATGTCTTATGCATTTCATGACATCAAGCACATTGTGCAGCCTTATCTCGATGATTTACCTGCCTATTCATTATGTAGAGCCGATCATCTCACTCATTTACGAGCTATCTTTATGAGATGTAGGCATTATCGAATTAGGTTGAATCTACACAAATGTGTATTTTGTGTAGAAATGGGTAGTTTACTAGGATTTGTCGTTTCAAAAGCTGGAAGTCGTGTTGATCCCTCAAAGGTTGAAGCTATCGTCAAATTACCTCCTCTGACTCTTCGCCAACTCCAAAGTTTGCAAGGGAAAGAAAACTTTTTACGTCGTTTCATTCCTAACTACGCCAAGATAATGAAAGGTTTTACCAGGTTGTTGAAATAGAATACTCCATTCTTTTGGGATGAGATCACTGACAAATCTTTTGATGCACTTAAACACGCGTTAACCCATGCACTATTATTGCATCCTCCCAATTACAACTAGGATTACTTTTTGTACCTCGCCTCTTCTCATTCTACCATTGGGATGGTTTTAGTTCAGAAAGATGAATTCAACAATGAACATGTGATTTACTATCTTAGTCGAACTCTGAATCGACTGAGCTTAAATATTCGCATGTGGAGAAATTGGCCTTGGCAGCTGTTCAAGTTGTCTAAAGATTTCGTCATTACATCCTATTACGCAAAACCGCGGTAATTTCTGACTATAACCCTATGATGTACATTTTGATCAAACGATCAATGCTAGGGGGCAAGTATTCCAAATGGATAGTTATCCTGCAAGAATTTGACTTGGAATTTGAAAAATCCAAGGCAAAGAAATCTTTGGTTTTTGTGGAACTGATGTGTGATTTCCCGCGTACTGATACTGAAACTATGGCGGAAGAGCCCATTGCGGACAAATCCTTGTTTCTTATCAGTACTCTTGATCCATGGTATGGAGATATTATTGTTTATCTCCAAACCCAATCTTTTCGGCCTGAAATCTCACGATCTCAGCTACGGAAAATACATTTCTAATCCCAATAATACAATATTATTGGAGATACACCCTATCGTCCAAGGGCAGATTCTGTTTTCCGACGTTGTCTAACTCAGGAAGAAGCTGAAAAGGTTCTAAATGATTGTCACTCTAGAGCATGTGGTGGTCATATGTCTGGGTATGCCACAACCCAAAAGATATTGTGCGCTGGTTATTTCTAGCCATCCTTATTCAAAGATTGTATCTATGCAGTACGGAAATGCTACAATTGTCAAATTTTTGATCGTAATATGCGTGCTCCACCCGCTCCTCTCCACCCTATAATTGCTGTCAGTCCTTTCACAAAGTGGGGTATTGGCTTTATTACATGTAATCCTCAAGGCATGCATATGTCATCCTAGTGGTAGGTTATTTTACTAAGTGGGTCGAGGCGATGCCTACATTTTCGGCAGACGGCAAAACTGTTGCAACTCTCATATTCAATCGTATAATTGCTAGATTCAGTGTTCCTCAAGCTATTATTACTGATCATGGAAGTCATTTTCGAAACATCATGATGACTGAACTGACAGATCAACTTGGCCTGCGTCATGATAATTCTACTCCATATTACCCACAGGCTAATGATCTGGTTGAAGCTATCAATAAAGTTATAGTCACTATGATCCAAGGAATAATTGGCATTCATAGGTCGAATTGGCATAAGATGTTATTTTCAGCACTTTGGGCATATCGAACCTCAGTGAAAACATAAACTGGTTTCACTCCTTTTCAACTGGTTTACGGTTTGGAAGCAGTGTTACCTATCGAATGCAAAATTATTTCATTACAAATAGCCATAGAATTACTCCCAGCGACTTCTGAAGAGGAGAAACGTTTTTTTTACTTAGCTCAGTTAGATGAGAATCGACGCACTGCTGCATTAGCAATCAAAACTCATGCGAAACGGATAAAAGCTCAGTACGACCGAAATGTTACACCTCATAATCTTTTGGAAACAGACCTAATTTTACTATATGATCAAGCAAATGATAAGCTAGGGGCTGGAAAATTTGTATCGATGTGGCATGGTCCTTATATTGTTAAGCAAAAGCTGGAAAAAGGGGCATATGAATTGGTAGATTTTGGTGGTGTCTCTTTGGGTAAACCCAGAAATGGGCTTTATCTGAAGAGATATTATGCTTAAATTTCAGTGTGGATATTTTTGTTAGATTAGTTTTTTTTTTTTTTTTTTTTTTAGCTGATGTGTTTTAGATTAGAAAAGTGTGCCTAGTTTAGAGAGTGTTTTTATCATTATTCCTGTTTATCTTGGTTTTACTCTTGATATTGCAGATGTCAACGTCTCTTTAAACATACATTGGTTTTGCTGATGGTGCTTGTCGTAGTACATGAAACATTTCTTCCGCAACTTGGGTTATTTATTCACCCTCTGATGAGTTAGTATCTATGCATGAGGTAAGCCTTGGTCAAACAACGAATAACATTGTAGAGTATAGTGCAGTGATTGAGTTATTATCTGAATCCATCTCGTTTGGGATTCAGAGTTTGATTGTTAGGTTAGATTCTGAACTTGTTGTATTACAGCTTAACAAGGTTTATGCCATTAGAAATCCAATGTTATTAGGATTATTTTTAAGAGTTCGTCTCTTGGAATGTGAATTTGATTACATTGAATATCAGCATATTCCAAGACATTTAAATACATTATCAAATGTAGTTGCTTCTCGTATGATAAATAGACATTTGCAATAATCAAAACAGTAAATTTAAAACATTTAATAACATGTTACACAAGATAACCAGTAATAATGATATATCAAAGCATAGAAGAAGTGTGTCAAATATACACCGTCTTCGATCATAGGTTGAAAAACACCTTATGATCGGCAAAAAAGATAATTAAAAAAGGCAAAAATGTCTTGTGAGTCTACAAAAGTGATCATCCTATCCCTGGTGATGATCATGATAAGAAACCAGTACTCAGGCCACCCTACAAAGGAACCTCCTAAAAGGTCCTGGGATCCCAATCACATATCGTTGTAACCTAAGTGGAATATCATCTATTCCAGTCTTTTGAATATCTGTTGTCAAACACTCTAGATGATTCTCCAAATCGGTCAGGATCTCTGTAGATTGGTCCTGTGGGGCTAGTACTACTGCCGCTAGGTGTCTCCTCTCATAAGGCTAGAGAGCGGTTGGTCATCGTGGACCCACATCTGCATTTAAAACTTTTATTGTCAGTTTTGGACGATTTAAACGACAACAAAAAATTAGTTAAAACTTAGAAAGTGTTGAAAATGATTTTACCTGAATCATCCCACTACTCTCCTGGTGGAAGAATCATGTCTGGGTCACCACGATAATCCATCCCGACATATGGAAAATCCTGAATCACAAAAAGTTGGTTCCTCAACCAATGAAAATACTCAGGTGGAAATCGAACAACCTCTAAACCCTCCTTAGGATGACGAGCCATCACTACAACCCAACGCATTATCCTAAGCTCTCGAGGAAGACTAGCCACAATAGAAAGCTGTTGTGGGACCAACATAGGGACCCTCTCTAGACCAAAGCTCACAACCAGGAAACCGTATCCAAAGTTTTTTAGTTGTCTGTTCTTTGCTCTAGTTAGTTGGCCTTTTACATTCGCCAACACAACCTCGCACCAGTTGAATATGGTACCTCGATAACAGTCTACAACCATTTACATCTGGGATCCAATAGCTACATGCAATGCTGCACTCCCACATAGTCTGGTGACAGTGAATGCAATAACCTTAAGTTCAGGACGGTCGATAGTTTTAATATTGATCCATTTGTCCTTTGTTTGATCATTGCAAAACTCTAATCGGAGACTATCGACAGACTAGCCACTTGGCCTAGTCTTGAAAAGAGATAATCGTTCACCTCTCTTGGGTAAACCAGTCAAAAAATATATGTTCTCTAGCTCAATTTCGAGCCGATGGCCACCAATCATGAAACACTAGTCCTGTATGTTCCACCTGTCTACTAGCCATTGCAAAAAATCTGCTTGGGACCTCATGCCTGGTATGGCCTAGAACTTAAATAGTCTACATGCTCTCAATGCATTCAATATGGGTGAATGATTTATTGTGGCAAGATCCATGTCCTCATGCTCGCGTTCCTGCCAAATAAGCATTTTTTATGTCCTACAATGCAAAAAAGACGTATTAAAACAATTTAGTTCGAAAATTTTTGGGCGGAAATGGAGAAATTTGAATTCTTAAAATCCATTTCGCGGGGTCCGCACTCTTCATAAGCAATAGGTGCGGACCCATGACTTTTTTCTTTGTAGAAAAAAGTTGGGATTCGCGGGGGCTGCATGTTGCACTTGCAAACCCCTGCGAGTGATTTTACAAACCAAATTCTCCTTTAAAAATCAATTTTAAAGCCTAAAAATGAAATGTAAATGGTTGAAATGCAAGATAAGGATGATGTGGATTACCTGGAGCTGACGGTTTTCGATTCCAACGGACGGATTTTCCGCAATCTTCACAGGAAGTTTCTTACCCAAAAGCTCTCACTTCTCACTCTAAAATCAAATGGTAAAAATGAATTTACAAAAGCCCTTTTTATAAGATTTTTTGAATAAATGAATTCTTAATTTATTTATTTTTCACTTTAAAAGGTAACTTTTTGATACGTTTTTATTTATCTTAAAACAAGTATGAGTAATGTTTTGAGTTTTTGTGCAGAATATTGGATTTTTTGGGGAAAATTGATCATTTTCAAAAAGGAGTACTTTTATCACTTTTTCGGGCTCTTTCAAAAGCTTACGAAAAAGCGAAACATTGGAGTCCTCTTTAAGCTCTTTTCTGACTCGTAAAATATGAAAATATTGCCAAGTTTTTTCCTTTTTAAACTCGTTAAACGGAATTAAAAAGGCAATCCACTTATAGCTCTTTTCTGACCATATAAACATGAAAATATCACTGGAATTTTGTCATTTCAAGTTCGATATTGGTTCTAAAACGACATGTCTTCAATCGTTTTTTTACTTTTTCGGATCAGAGCCACTAATTATGAAAAGTACTCCTTGATCATAATGGTCAAGCAATTCTCTCAAGTATTATTTTATACTTTTTCGGGCTTGAGGGACACAGATTTACGAAAAAGGACACCCATGGAGTTTTCTTAAGTTTTTCTTCTAACTCCCTAAAATTGAAAAACACCAAGTTTCTCCTATACTGGACTCGTTAAAATTTAAAAGTAAAGGACCTATTCAATTTTAAATGGGAACGAACCACTCCTTCTTAGGGTTTGAATTTTAAACTAAGTTGGACTCATCCGAAGGATGAGCTTATAAACAAGCCAATGTTATCCTCCTCAAGCTTGTCAAAAATAAAGAGGTACTTGCCAGAAATGGTGAGGGAAAAGAGAGAAAAATGAACTTGTTTGTTACACTTCGTGTTTTAGAAAAGAAGTTAACCACTCTTGAACACAACACTTTTTGTTCACCTGGGTTGGGAAATCCTTTGCCTAAAAGTTAATCAAACCATATTGAAAATCTTCAGCCGGTTTTTGGGTATTAGCTTTGGGTCAATTGTCACCAAACCATCTGTAGTGTCGTTATGTGTTCAAGAGGTGAGTTCAAATAAAACATTCATCTGCAAAATATCTGTCATCCCTTTTGACCATCCCTGAGTTAGTCCTTGAAAATATATTTCTTCAAAACTTGATCTATGATTTTTGTTGTGGGCTTGCTTATGATAGATCACTTTCTATCGACTTCAACTCATTATTTAGAAAGATGATCTACAAATCGTCAGTACCTTGGAATCTGCATGCCCTAATGGCAGGTTTCTCGCCTTCGACGATAGGTTGCATCAATGACCTTCAATCAAAGGACTCTATGACATGTTCGACATCAGCTCATTTATTCACATTTCATGGATTGTACTTAGTACTTTGAGAGCTATTGAAATTACTGTTGGTTTCTCTCACACTTGTTAACATTTCACCTCATTGACTGGTAATCAAGTGGTTTCTACCATGTTCAACTTCGACACATTCATTCACATGGATAGAATCGTACTAGTTCGGGAAGTAGAAATCAAGACCCTGGATCTAGTTTCTACCATCCAAGCTGCGAGGAATTTTTGTTATTCATTATACAGTGGACTATTCATAAACAAATGGTTTTACCCATACTGTGTCTACATCTGTCTATACTTTTGACGTATTACAAAATCATTCCTGTATCAGAACAGTTTAGTCAGTTTTCTAGTTAGTTTTTGATCTGAGTATGGGAATGCCTACCTCAGTGATGATTTTTATATATATATATATATATATATATATATATTGCATTGAATGTTTTTACAGGTTCTGACTGGGGTGTCCATAGGATGATCCTTGAAATGATAAAGTACTTCACTCTTCATACATGAAAGACTTCATCTTCATCTATTACAGACTTCTCACTTTAGGGGGAAATCTGTTGCACTAAAAATTGTCACCTTGACATTCTGCAATCTGTGTGAGTCCATTACCACTCATACTTTCCTCCTTTGTAAGTCTTAAGCCTCAATTCTTCATATCAAGCCTTCAAAATAAGAGAAAGTCCTCAAAAGTCTCTAAAACTCTGGTTCCACACTTTCTCTTAGCATTACATGCGGTCCCACACCTGAAGCTCATGTCCCCTGCGTACCTAACCACTCTGTTTCTATGTTATGGGTGCGGACCCCTGTAAAAGTTAAAAAGGCGCAAGTATATTTTTAAAAACTCACTTTGAGTCATTTCTAGAAGCTTCAGAAGGAATCTTGAGGTGGCAAGTTCACTCCGTTAAGGTTCATGCATCCCATATCTTAAGGATCTAACCCCTTGATGTGAGGAGCTTATCCCCTTGAAGGAGGACTCTATCCCTTCATAGGTGGACCTATAACCTCCTTCCTCTGCACTATAAAATGAAGCATTGGGCTAGTTACTTAGGAGGTTGAAAGCTGAACATTTTTGAGGTGAAATGTTGCTAGAACATAGTCTTCCTAATTGAGCTTTTATGAGGAGAGATTACATACCTCTTTGATCTCATTTGGAAGAGTGTAAGGCTTGTCAAAGTAAAGGAGATTCCTATTTCGGACCCTGGGAAGATCTTGTTCAACATCAAGGCTGAAAAGGTTGTAAGTTTTTTCTACTTCAAAGTTAATACAAATAAGTTTTTTTTCTCAATAAGCTGTGTTTTATGGTTTATTTTATGGATTCCTTGATCACCATAATGAACATGATTTATGATATTAGCTATGCAGGTGTTATTTTATGTTTTCTTTTTTGGTTGCAAGTTCTCAAAAGGAAACTCTTTCGGACAATTGAAGGATGGTTACTACAAACTAGCATTAGACTTAAGGTAGGGTCTAAACACCTCTATAGTTTTTATTTATGAATCATATATGTTTAGAGAAAGATAGATTTATTTGTCTACTTGTTGCTAGATATCTTTTGATACTAGGGAGATTGGCCTTGTCTACAAGATCGATTTATCTGGCCTCAGGGAGAGGTAGAGAGGGAGATAGAGAGGGGGGGGAGAGGGAGAGATGGAGAGAGAGAGATAATGGGGGGAAGGAAGATAAAGAGAGAGGGGGAGGCAAGGGGAGAGAGAGAGAGGAGAGATAATGGGGGGAGAGGAAGATAAAGAGAGAGGGGGAGGCAAGGAGAGAGAGAGAGAGAGAGAGAGAGAGAGAGAGAGAGAGAGGGGAGAAGAGAGAGAGGGAGAGATGGAGAGAGAGAGAGATGGAGAGAGAGAGAGGGAGAGATGGAGAGAGAGAGATAATGGGGGGAGAGGAAGATAAAGAGAGAGGGGGAGGCAAGGAGAGAGAGAGAGAGAGAGAGAGAGTGAGAGAGGGAGAGAGAGAGAGAGAGAGAGAGAGAGAGAGGGAGGGAGGGAGAGGGGTGAGGGAGGGGTATAGGGAGAGGGAGAGAGAGAGCGGGGGGCGGAGAGAGAGGGACAAGGGGAGAGAAAGGGAAAGGGACAGGGAGAGGAGAAAGGGAGAGGGAGGGAGAGAGAGAGACAGAGAGAAAGAGAGAGAGAGAGAGAGAGAGTGGAGAGAGAGAGAGGGAGGGAGAGGGAGATGGAGAGGGGGAGAGAAAGTGAGAGGGAGAGGGAGAGAGAAGAAAGAGAGAGAGAGGGGGGTGAGAGGGAGATAGAGAGAGAGAGAGAGGTGCGAATAAGGAGAAATGGATATATAGAGAGAGAAAGGGGTTGAGAGAGAGAGAGAGGGAGAGAGAGGGACAGGGATAGTGAGAGAGAGAGAGAGGGAAAGAGGGAGAGATAGGGATGGAGAGGGGGAGGGATGTAGAGGGTGAGGGAGAAAGGGAGATGAGAGAGAGAGAAAGAGAGAGAGGGAGAGGGAGGGAGAGGGGGGAGAGAGAGTGGGGGGGGGGAGATAGAGACATGGAGGGGGAGGGAGAGGGAGAAGGAGAGAGGTAGAGAGAGAGAGAGAGACGTAGAGAGATAGAGAGACATAGAGAGAGAGAGGGAGGGGATAAAGAGAGAGGGGATATGGAGAGGGGGGGGGGAGAGGGGGGGGGAAGAGGGAGGGGGGGAGAGAGAAAGGAGAGATAGAGAGAGAGAGGGAAAGAGATAGAGATATCTCGAGAGAGAGAAAGAGGGAGACATAGAGATAGCGAGAGAGAGAGGGAGAGAGAGTGAGGGGGAGAGAGATCGAGAGATCGAGAGAGAGAGGGAGAGGGAGGGGGGAGTGAGGGAGAGGGCGAGAGAGAGAGGGGGGGGAGAGGGAGAGTGGGGGAGAGAGAGAGAGAGAGGGAGAGGAGAGAGAGGCACGGGGAGAGGGAGGGAGATGGGGGGAGCGAGGGAGGGAGAGGGAGGGAGAGAGGGAGAGGGAGAGAGGGAGAGATATATAGAGGGAGAGGGAGAGGAGAGAGAGAGAGGGAGGGAGGGAGAGGGAGGGAGAGAAAAGGATGGGGAAGAGAGAGGGAGAGAGAGAGAGAGTGGGGGGGAGAGAGAGAGAGGGAGAGATCAAGAAAGAGAGAGAGAGAGAGGGAGAGAGAGAGAGAGATTGAGAGAGAGATATTGAGATTGAGAGAGAGGGGGGGAGAGGGAGAGAGGGAGAGAGAGGGGGGGAGGGGGAGAGGAGAGAGATAGAGAGAGAGGGAGAGGGAGAGAGGGAGAGGGAGAGGGAGAAGAGGGAGAGGGAGAGAGAGAGAGCAAGGGAGAGGGAGAGGGAGGGAGGGGGATAAACAGAGGTAGAGAGGGAGGGAGAGGAAAAGGGTGAGTGGGGGAGAGAGAGAGAGAGGGGGAGAGATAAAGAGGGAGGGTGAGAGAGAGGGAGAGGGAGAGGGAGAGGGGAGACGGAGAGAGAGAGGGAGAGGTAGAGAGAGGGAAAAGGAGAGGGGGAGAGAGAGGGAGAGGGAGAGATAGAGGAGGAGAGAGAGGGAGAGGGATGAGAGAGAAAGCGAGAGAGAGAGAGGGAGAGATATTGAGTTAGAGATCAAGAGTGAGGGGGAGAGAGAGAGAGAGGGAGAGATATTGAGTTATAGATCGAGAAAGAAAGAGAGACAAAGAGATATGGAGAGATATCGTGAGAGAGAGAGAGGGAGAGAGAAAGAGATACAAAGAGGGAGAGAGATATCGAGAGAGGGAGAGATAGAGAGAGTGAGATTGAGAGAGGGAGAGATCAAGAGAGAGAGAGATCGAGAGAGATATATCGAGGGATCAAGAGAGAGAGAGGGAGAGATTGAGTGAGAGAGAGAGAGAGAGATAGAGTGAGTGAGTCAGAGTCAGAGAGAGAGAGAAATAAAGGAGGGGAGAGGGAGATAGAGAGGGGGGAGAGGGAGAGAGAAAGAGAGAGAGGGGGGGGAGAGAAAGAGAGAGAGGGAGAGGGAGGGGTAGAGGGAGGGGTAGAGAAATAGAGAGTGAGAGAGTGAGAGAGAGAGGGGGCAGAGGGAGAGAGGTATACAGAGATAGAGAGATCAAGAGAGAGTGAAGGGGGGATAGAGAGAGAGAGCGAGGGGGAGGGGGGAGAGGGAGATAGGGAGAGAGAGAGAGATTGAGAGAGGGGGAGAGGGAGAGAGATATTGAGAGAGGGGCAGAGGGAGGGAGAGATAGAGAGAGGGAGAGAGGGATAGAGAGAGAGAAGAGGGGGAGAGGGCGATAAAGAGAGAGGGGGAAGAGGGAGAGAGGTAGTGTGTGTGTGTGTGTGTGTGTGAGAGAGAGAGAGAGAGAGAGAGAGAGAGAGAGAGAGAGAGGGAGAGGGAGGGAGAGAGAGAGAGAGAGAGAGAGAGAGAGAGAGAGAGGGAGAGGGGTGAGAGAGCGAGGGAGAGGGAGAGGGAGAGGGAGAGGGGGAGATAGAGGGACAGAGGGATAGAGACAGGGGAGAAAGAGATAGGGAGGGAGAGGGAGGAAGGGAAAGAGAGGGGGAGAGAGAGAGGGAGTGAGAGAGAGAGAGTGCGGAAGGGAGAGAGAGAGGGAGAGGGAGAGGGAGAGGGAGGGAGTGGGGGAGAGAGAGTGAGAGAGAGAGGGAGAGGGAGGGAGTGGGGGAGAGAGAGTGAGAGAGAGGGGAGAGAGAGAGGGAGGGAGAGGGAGGGAGTGGGGGAGAGAGAGTGAGAGAGAGGGGAGAGAGAGAGGGAGGGAGAGGGAGGGAGAGGGGGAGAGAGAGTGAGAGAGAGGGGGAGAGAGAGAGAGGGAGGGAGAGGGAGAGGGAGAGGGAGAGGGGGAGAGAGAGAGGGAGAGGGAGAGGGGGGTGTTGTTGGGAAAAGTATCCAATACGGAATGACCCTATCCCACTCTAAGGGTGATAGTACCTCAGCAACAATCAAAGCAAAGCTATTTGAGATTACTTCTTTATGAGATGTAAGAGAGAGGAAGAAGAGATCCACTAATCGATGTCTTCCGCTAATGATTGATCCAATCTTCTCTCTTTGCTGCTTGCTCCCAGCTCCTTGCTCTTTCACTGGCCCAGCTACACCAAGATCCTGCAAAATCACAAGAGAGGGAAACTACAAGAAGCATACATTCATAATTGATTCAAGGATTAGAATAAATCAAATATACAAGTATAACAATACACCATTGAGACACATGCATATAGAAGAACCTCAAATGCTTTATTAATGGAAGAAGTAAAGTTCAAGAAGTGACACAACCATAAAAGGCCCAATCCAGCATCACCTCCCAGCAAAAACAAATCTCCTCTTCACCTCCTTCAAGCAAATCACCCAATAGTTCTATACTCAAACCAACAGCACTTCCTTACATTCACCAGATTCCAGCCCCCTTAGACCTCATGAGAGAGATCTATATATAGGATATTTGGAGAAAGGATGAGTCAGCTTAAGCTTGGCATGGAGCTGACTAGTGTCCTCTCCCACTTCAGTTATTCTTCAGTTCTTGAGTCCACTTGGAGGTTCTTGCTTCCACTTGGAGATCTAGACCCTCTTACTCATCACTAGGCGAATTCTCTGATCCAAGTGTCATTTTGGAAGCTTCCTGGGCATTGACACCTTGAGGAATGACTGTGCCACTTGGCCAAACTCGCCCAGCGCAGGTAGCCTTCATTGCAGTTGACATTCAGTGCAGGTACAGAGTGGAGCAGTTGACATTCAGCGCAGATGCTCAGTGGAGCAGTTGACATGATCCAGAATTAGCTTGTTTTTGAGTGTTTTCAGGTGGAGAACTGATATTCAGTGCTGTGGTTTGCTGACCTTGTTCCTCTAGGGGTAGGAACAACATGTTTAGGGACTTTGGATCCCTTAGATTATTGACATTTCATGCTTCATGCTGTAAGGCACAAAAATTTCTATAACAGTTGCCCCCTAAAGTATGAGGTCGTTTATCGGGTGAAATGCTTTATCAGCAGGATCCGAAGTTCATTCAATCGCTGAGAGGCGACCTGTAATAAAATACAATACAATACATTATTTTTTCATTCTGCTTTCATGATCTAGCTGAGGCGGGCATTCCCATGCTCAGCTTTATAAATTCATTTTGGTACATAGAACAGACGATCGTCTGATGATAGACTGATAATTCTCTGCTGAAATTATCATCCTTTGAGTAGGATGATCATCTACTGCAATGATGTACATGTCAAATGTCTTTATATTTCCTGAATATATATCGCAACCCGGATGGATGAAACTAGATCCGGGGTCTTCAAACTCGTTCGATCTTCACTCTAAGTACAAGTCGATCCATGTGAGAATTGCGCTGAAGTCGAACATGGAAAGACATCGCTTGATTACCAGTCAATGATGTAAACCGTTAACAAGCGTGAGAGGAATCACCGATAATGATAATGACCCTCAAGGTACTGCAGTACAATTCACGTGGTGTGAATAAAGGACTTGGCGTCGAACACCACGCAAAATCTTTCGGTCGAAGGTAATTGATGTATACCCGTCGCCGGAAGTGAGAAACTTGCCATTGAGGCATGCAAGCTTCAAAGTACTGAGGGGGTTGTTCCTAGATCAACTTCTTGGATAATGAGCTGAAGTCGACAAGAAGCGATCCGTCAAAGGAGGGCCTTAATGAATCCCACATCAGTGACACGGAACGGAGCTAATGACTTTAATGGAGGTGAAAACAATCTGTGACATATGATTCAGGGTGGCGATCATGGATGGATGAAGGATAATGTATGGCAGTGGATGGGACACGGTTGACTCTTTCTGAACAACATCTCTTGAACATATAACGACACTGATGCGATGGATCGGTAGCATTACCCCAAATGTGGATGGTTTGGCGAGACCATGGTGATGAGACCGGTGAATGAAACAACCCAACCCGATGTGATACGGAGGAAAAGTGTCATGTTCAAGAGCGACTTGCTACCATTAAAGCTTTGAGGTTCTCCCAATTTTTCCCCAGTCATTTCTGACCAGTACCTCTTTATTTTTGTCAAGCTTGAGGAGGATAACATATGCTTGTTCTATAACCTGCCCTTCGGGCAAGCCCATCGCTATGTTTTAACGAGCTTAGCGATAGGGAAACTCGTTCTCATCTAAAGACAAGTTTGTCGCTATTTAATCATTTTAACGAGTCTAATGACAAGGAAAACTCAGTCCTTTTCATTTTTAGAGAGTCTAAAAAGGTACAGAAAGTTAACTCCAAAATTCCTTTTTCGTCATCTAATCCCTTAAGTCCGAAAAAGTATAAAACAATACAGAAGGGATGAGTTTTCGATAACTTTAACGAGCCAAATAAAACAAGCACTCGACCTTTTTGTGCAATAATCCCTCAGGTCCAAAAAGATTAAAATCTAGAGGAGGGATAGCTCTTCCGGTCCTTTTAACGAGCTGGAAGGCCAAAACTCGGCAAACTTTTCATATTTTATGAGTCAGTTGAAAAGAGCTTAAAGAAGACTCGTCTTTTGAGGAACGAGTGATAAACAGGGATAGCAGCAGATTCCAGGTACAGGTTGGAATTTTCCAATCACGGCAGTGTCACAAGGATGGCTAGGTGAAATCACTCTTCGCAGCTGTTCCTCAAAATGGGTAAACAATCATATGGAGGTGAACGATCGGCCAAATGAAAGTGGAGGTGGCAGGTGCAAAACACGACCAAGGCTTTTTATGGCTGATAAATTTACGATCACAGTGGTTATTTACCGGGATAGGTTCATTTTTTAACGAGCTTGAATGCGCCAAAACACTGCTCAATCTTATGTTTATTTTTTAACGAGCATGAACTATGTGCTAAAACTGCTCGGATCTCGCTTTTCTATTTTTTAACGAGCATAAATTCCGCGGTAAAACTGCTCGATTATACCAGTCATAAGATAAGAATGTCTCCTGTGAGATAGCTATTTTTTATGGAGCTTTATCTCACGAAGCTATGCTCCTCATCCTTTCTTTATGCAAGTTCGGAAACGGCTAATCCTAAAAAACAGATAAATAACCGCTCTTAGCTTGCACTCCAAAAGGTTTGCATGCCCCCAGGTATAAAATACAATTTCAAGGTTGCCCCTCCTCTCCCCCACCTCTGCTTTTCTTTGGGTGTTCACAGCTACTTGTCGTCTTGCTAGTCTAATGTTAATGATACTTGTCTTCTCGTTATTTTTAACGGGTCTTATGCGGTACTTGTCTTCCCGTCAGCCCAACTTTTAACAGATCTTTTGCAAGATCGCAAGAGAACAGCTACTTGCGACAAGAGAGCAACTACTTGCGACAAGAGAAGAACACTACTCAAAGACAAAACATTTGTGTTATTGAGGGAGGCTTACCTCTTTCTGGTTACCCAAAGATTGTTTCGTTAACTTCTTCAAACAAAAACATTTCCTCGGCACTGTCTACCGAAATAGACAAGGGTGAATGACTCTTGTCAAACACGTAACTTTGACAAAAGAATCCTATTCCAGAACAACCCCTCTTCCATCCACGAACGGGGTACGGACTGGTCATATTCTCTCGCGGAAATTCTATCTTATACCCAAGGTTTTCTCTGCCCGAAGCAGACCAGGATGCATGCCCCCTGGGTTCCAGTCTCATCTTTCCGAATCACTCGCACTCATCGGGAAGGAGAACTGGGGGTGGAGACATTTCTTGATTGAATAGACCATTCAGGGTTGGTATGTGACTATTTGCGATGCGTGATCCCGGAAATGAAAGTTGGTCTACGAGTTTGACCATTCTTCCTTCGTGTGGAAAACACACTACTCTAAAGAGTGAGGAGACTATTGCTCCCATGCAATATATATAGTCTCGTCCAAGGAGTAGGTTATAATCCAAGGGTCCTTGAACGACCATCACATTCATTTGAACGGTCTTCCCTTTCAATGTAACAGGCACATTGGGGAGGATCCCTAATGGTCGACTGGTTCCTTTATCGAAACCCGAGAGATTTCTTATCTCAGGCAAAAGCGTCGGGGAACCCAGTGCTTTCCAAGCAATAGAGGAAAGGATACTCACGATGCCCCTTCATCAATGATACTGCCAGCCATTACCATTCTGTATATTTGGACCATGATTCTGAATGGCATACTGGCTGGCAACCGGGGTCTGCCTAGTTGGTTCCAATCAAAGGACACAACCAGGTTTCTTGGTGGTGGGACTGAATACACGGCCGGATATGACCCTGACGATGTTCCTTCCTGCGATAAAGGAATGGGCACATTGCCCTGATGCTCATCAGAGTCTGTGTTGATGAAAAGAATCTGGATGGTGTCATCCTTATTCTCTTCGGTGAGGGTGTCATTTGAAGATGAATCTTCAGTGACGGCGTCATTTGAAGATGAAACTTCTGAAGGGAGAACCGGGTCAACTGTCGTTTCGACCTTTGGACTTTCGTCCAGTCTGGATTCAGTAGGTTCATTTTCAACGACTGACGCTTCAGCCAACCACTTGAGCGGGCCAGCTGTATTCTCAACCAACGAAGGACTTGGCACAAGTTTTTTGTATCCAGGAGGAAGTCTCAATGGTGAAACCGGACGATCTTCCAAAACTCTCTTCGCTTCGTCTAAGAAGGGACAACGGTGGATGGCGTGATCGCCTTCACACAGTCTACAGGGGGATCTTGCTCCCCATCTTTGTCTTGAACCTTCACTTTCGCTAGTTGACGGTAAGCATTCAACATGGCTATCAGAGGTTGATGCTCCCGAATTGTGCAAACGAGGGGACCAGTCCCTTAGTATCCGGGGAATACAGGGACAATCTCTATGGAAGTGGTCTCCTCTACATATGACACATGGCGATTTAGGCCCGGTCTGTGCTGTGTGTGGATTTTTGTCAGATGTCTTTTGCTTGCCCCAGTCGCCTTAGGCTCCTTCTTCTTCTTCTCTCTCTTCTTTTTCTCCTTCTTCTCCATGGGAGCTTGGCTTTTGCCGGCTCTACCTTGCGAAGATGAAGGGTTGGAGGAAGAGTTATAAGAAGTAGAAGGCTGGTGGGCAGCTCTAGACTGATCTAACTGTTGACTCGACTGTTCAGGAACCATGGTGTTCTGAACTACATTGGTTGAGAATAGCCAAATTGGTAGGCCAATTGTCAGTCCTGGAAGCGACAATGTGGCCATGTGGGGCGCACCAACTTCTCTCCAAGAGGAGAAAGGACTAGGATTCCCATCATGTGGAATTCCTTGGTTGGTGCATTCCATGTTCTCAACCTACAGATCAATGCAAGAATGGGAGGTGATTATGTTCTGTTTAAAATAAATTTTATAACGACGCTTTAGACACAACTTGCTTTTTCACTTTTTAAGAGTCGAGAAAAAGCTAAAGATGACTCTAGTCTCCTTCGATGTTTTAACGAGCCCGAAGTGACAAATGCTCGGATGGACTTTTTCAGTTATAGAGTTTGAAAAAGGCCAAAAGAAACTACTCTGGAGTTCTAGGCAGAGGGTGTGCCAAACTTTTCGCAAAACCACAGAATACGTTTTACGGTACGAGTGGTCGATCTTCGTGAATGCTGTGTTCACTGCATTGCGATCAGTAGGGCGGCCGACACGGCTTCCTATGGATAAAGGCTTTGTTCTTATAGGGGTCTCCCAATATATACGCGACGGTACGTGGGAGCACAAGTCCGTATTGATACTTATCGCTTCACCGTGGAGGAATCACCCAACCACTCAACGCTAAGATATCACGTTTAACGACGCCGGAACACGTCTCTAGCTTAGACCTCTATGTGTTTGCGTTATGTTTCAATGCGTTGTTATGTAAATTCAATTTATTTTAAGGTTGATCTTGTTTAGCAGTTTGCCTTTATGGATCACCACGAGATGTATAGTAACACTCCTAAATGCAGTCTAAGATGATAAGCAAGCTTTTCAATATTTCAACTTTGAAAATCTTAACTACTGAGGGAAAAGAAAGACATCATCTTTTCACACAGATCATAGAGCACACACTAATGCACTTTTTCCTAAATCAACATGCAAACTGTCATAATGCACATGCACAATGCAAGTATTTCTTTTCTCTATCTTAATGTGGATGTAATACAAAAAGAAAGCTGTTGTATAATTTTGAATTCAATTTCAAGTGAAAGAAAACAAGCTTGTCCAAAATCAAAAGACACCTTAAGATTTACTTGTTTTGACACTAGAAATATATAAATTCAAACCATATGACGAAAGCGAAAGCTCAATCAGCTATGAACAGCAAATAAACTAACTCTTAAGATCAGAACGACACTTTATCACAGGTCTAGATCTAAGAGGCCACAACAAGACTAGTTCACTTTCGTTATGGGAAACTGCAAATGATACAAGAAATACAAAAAGAACAAACACAGTTTCTTTATACAACCGAGGCGGAATAGTGGCAAGGAAAGTTGGTTTCAGATAGGTACATTGACTGGTAACAGGCTGCAAAAACAAGGGTGAAAACAGGGCAATAAACAGGAGGGAACCCCAGTAGCACTAGGCAAAACTGGTTCAGCGCAGGTAGTACACTGGCAGTTTGACCTTCAGCGCAGGTAGTCCCTTCGGGAACTGCGCTGAAATGCAGACTGCCTTCACAGTGCCTGCATTGAAGATTCAAACTTTCGTTTTTCTCAGTTTCTGGGTCACAGATTGCTCAAAAATTCACAGTTTTTGGCCAAATTAGAAGCTATCAGTCAAGTACACACTAAGGGATGAAAAGGAGGATGAAAAGCTATCACTAAGAGCTATTTAGAGTCCTTGTGAATCAGCTCTTCAAATCATAAACATGCCCAGAAACTGAGCTAGAGTAGCTGCCCTCTACTTTGCATTTGAAAGATCCAAATGCAGTTCGATTCGGTACTCCCTGTGTTTATGAAATGAATAGCAAAAACACAAACAACCAACAAGATACGATCCCCAGCGGAGTTGCCAATTTGTTGTTGGGAAAAGTATCCAATACGGAATGACCCTATCCCACTCTAAGGGTGATAGTACCTCAGCAACAATCAAAGCAAAGCTATTTGAGATTACTTCTTTATGAGATGTAAGAGAGAGGAAGAAGAGATCCACTAACCGATGTCTTCTGCTAATGATTGATCCAATCTTCTCTCTTTGTTGCTTGCTCCCAGCTCCTTGCTCTTTCACTGGCCCAGCTACACCAAGATCCTGCAAAATCACAAGAGAGGGAAACTACAAGAAGCATACATTCATAATTGATTCAAGGATTAGAATACATCAAATATACAAGTATAACAATACACCATTGAGACACATGCATATAGAAGAACCTCAAATGCTTTATTAATGGAAGAAGTAAAGTTCAGGAAGTGATACAACCATAAAAGGCCCAATCCAGCATCACCTCCCAGCAGAAAGAAATCTCCTCTTCACCTCCTTCAAGCAAATCACCCAATAGTTCTATACTCAAACCAACAGCACTTCCTTACATTCACCAGATTCCAGCCCCCTTAGACCTCATGAGAGAGATCTATATATAGGATATTTGGAGAAAGGATGAGTCAGCTTGAGCTTGGCATGGAGCTGACTAGTGTCCCATCCCACTTCAGTTATTCTTCAGTTCTTGAGTCCACTTGGAGGTTCTTGCTTCCACTTGGAGATCTAGACCCTCTTACTCATCACTAGGCGAATTCTCTGATCCAAGTGTCATTTTGGAAGCTTCCTGGGCATTGACACCTTGAGGAATGACTGTGCCACTTGGCCAAACTCGCCCAGCGCAGGTAGCCTTCATTGCAGTTGACATTCAGTGCAGGTACAGAGTGGAGCAGTTGACATTCAGCGCAGATGCTCAGTGGAGCAGTTGACATGATCCAGAATTAGCTTGTTTTTGAGTGTTTTCAGGTGGAGAACTGATATTCAGTGTTGTGGTTTGCTGACCTTGTTCCTCTAGGGGTAGGAACAACAAGTTTAGGGACTTTGGATCCCTTAGATTATTGACATTTCATGCTTCATGCTGTAAGGCACAAAAATGTCTATAACAGGGGGAGAGAGAGAGGGAGGGGGAGAGGGTGTGGGAGGGAGAGGGAGGGGGAGAGGGTGTGGGAGGGAGAGGGAGCGATAGAGGGAGAGGGAGCGAGAGAGAGGGAGAGAGAGAGAGAGAGAGAGTGAGGGAGGAGAGAGAGAGAGGGAGAGAGAGAGAGAGTGAGGGGAGAGATAGAGAGAGAGCGGGGGGGAGAGAGAGAGATAGAGAGAGAGAGAGAGAAGGAGAGAGGGAGAAATAGAGAGAGAGAGATCAAGAGAGAGATATCGAAAGAGAGGGAGAGAGAGATCAAGAGAGAGATATTGAGAGAGAGAGAGATAGAGAGATAGGGGGAGAGAGAGAGAGAGATGGGGGGGGAGAGGGACAGAGAGAGAGCGGGTTGGAGAGGGAGAGAGGGAGAGAGAGAGAGAGAGAGAGAGAGAGAGAGCGAGGGAGAGGGAGAGGGAGAGGGAGAGAGGGAGGGAGAGGGTGAGGGTGAGGGAGAGAGAGAGAGACAGATATAGAGAGATAAAGAGAGAGGGAGAGGGAGAGGGAGAGGGAGAGGGGAGAGAGAGAGAGGGAGAGGAAGGGAGAGAAAGAGTGAGAGGAAGAGAGTGAGAGGGAGAGGGAGAGATAGAGAGAGAGAGAGAGGGAGAGGGGAGAGAGAGATATAGGGAGAGGGGGATAGGGAGAGGGATAGGGAGGGAGAGAGGGAGGGAGAGGGAGGGAGAGAGAGGGAGGGAGAGGGAGGGAGAGGGAGAGGGAGAGAGGAGAGAGGGAGAGTGAGAGGGGGAGAGATAGAGAGAGAGATAGAAACAGAAAGAGACAAAGAGATAGGGAGAGATGGAGAGAGAGAGAGAGAGAGAGAGAAGCAGAGAGAGACAAAGATAGGGGGAGAGATCTAGAGATCTAGAGAGATGTAGAGTGAGAGATTGAGAGAGGGAGAGATCAAGAGAGAGAGAGATGGGGGGGGAGAGGGAGAGAGAGGGAGAGGGAGATGAGAGAGAGGGAGAGGGAGAGATATAGAGAGAGAGGTGGGGAGAGAGAGAGGGAGGGAGAGGGAGAGGGAGGGGGATGCAGAGAGAGAGAAAGAGAGAGATAGAGAGGGGAGAGAGAGAGGGGGAGAGGGAGATAGATAGAGAGAGAGAGAGAGGGAGAGAGGGAGAGAGGGGGGGGGAGAGAGAGAGAGGGCGAGAGAGAGAGAGAGAGAGAGTGGGGGGCGGAGGGAGAGAGAGAGAGAGAGAGAGAGAGAGAGTGGGGGGCGGAGGGAGAGAGAGAGAGGGGGGGGGGGGGGAGAGAGAGAGAGAGTTGGGGGGGGAGAGGGAGAGTGGAAAACAAAGAGAGAAGGGGGGGAGAGGGAGAGAGAGAGTATGTTATAGACATATTTGGGTACATCAACCTCAAACTTATATGTCGATGAACTAGGGCTCATCAACCCCTAAAAGATTTTTTTCATACCCTAAAGGAACTTAGTCATCTAAGTGCATCATTCCCAAAAAGCTCCACTTCATAAATCATCTAGAAAAAGCCTAAATTGAACCATACTGACTGCTCCATTGATGGATTATGATGCATATTGACTGGTACACTATCAAGGTGTGATGCATACTATTTAGGCCTTCTATAGGGTGTGATGGGTGAGGATGGATCAATTTCTGGGACAGTTTGTTAGTTGGTTGTTCATGGAATCTTCCAGAAACTTCTCTTGTGCCACTTGCCTCTGAATTCGCCCAAGGATGACTAAGGGAATTAGGAAACCATCTCCAATTCCCCTCTCTTATGGAACCAATTGTAACAAGTGGAATGACACTAATCAAACCTCATGGATGACTCACACCCTTGTAAACATCTATAAAAGGATCTCCCATCCAAGAAATCAAGAGGCTTGAATGTTGTGAATTGCAAGTAGGTGTTGATTGTTTGTAATTGAGGAGAGAGCATTGTATTCTTGTTGGTGTGATCTTGCTATTTCATGAGGTGAAGAAGGATTAAAGCTGGGAGGATGGCGCTGGATCAGACAACTAGAGAGGGAGGGACAGGGGGGGAGAGAGAGAGAGAGAGAGAAAGAGGGAGAGATCAAGAGAGAGAGAGAGGGGGGGGAGAGGTTGAGAGAGAGAGAGGGGAGAGAGAGAGGGGAAGAGGGAAATAGGGAAAGAAGGGGTGGGAGAGGGAGAGAGGGACAGGGAGAGGAGAGAGAGGGACATGGAGAAGGAGGGAGAGGGAGAGAGAGAGAGGGAGGGAGAGTGAGAGGAGAGAGATAGAGAGGGAGAGGGAGAGGGAACGAGAGGGGGAGAGAGAGAGAGAGCAGGGGGCAAGAGAGAGGGAGAGGGATTTGGAGAGGGGAGAGGGAGGGAGAGGGGGAGAGGGAGGGAGAGGGGGGAGGGGAGAGGGAGGGAGAGGAGAGAGGGGCAGGGAGAAGGAGGGAGAGGGAGAAAGAGAGATAGAGGGGGGGGGGGGGGGAGGGGGAGGGAGAGGGAGAGAGAGAGGGAGAGGGATGTTGGGATGCTTGTTTTTCGTTATTATTATCACTCTTTAATGCCTATTTCATCTATTTTTACGATTATTTATCACGTCATTTATCATAATTTATCATACAATTCCATTTTATAATTGTTTATGCTCTCATGGATAAATATTATTTCTTCTCCTTTATTTTTAATAAATTGATTATTATTATGCATGATTTTACCAATGATGGTTTGCTAATGGATTTTTTGAAACGTCAGTCACCATTTTAGCCTCCAAGATCTTTTCCAGATTGCAAATTTGATCTCCAGCTCATTATTAAATATTACAACTCAGAAATTCGTTCAAATAATAAGTGACAATTTTGCATTAAACGTTTCAGGCAAATGAAGAAGAATCTAGAAAATCCAAAACATGGGTTTTGTCCAGAACGGACCGAATTAGTTTTATAATGAGAAATTTTCTCAAATTCGGTCTGTATTAAGAGAAACAGAAGGTTATCGGAAGATGATTTTCTCAAATTTGCTATTGTGGCCGTTTTCCAAATTATTTTAGTTGCAATACCAAATTCGACCTATTCCTATTGAATGTTGATGGAAAGATATTTTAGATATGATCTTGCTGATCAATTTGTTTGGAACAATCCAATTTTGTAATGGGAATCATTTTGTAATCATCTCTGTTGTAACTTCTCTTTGCTCTCTGTGTATTTAAATGAAAACGGAGATCAAAGGGAGGAGGATGATAAAGGAGGATAATGGGTGGTAATAGGATAGGATAGGAGGAGATATAATGGAGAGATTTAACTTTTCGCTTGGGACCTCAATTGTAATTTCAATATACAAAATTTTATTCTGAAGGACACATCGTGCTGTAAATGACATTTGGATTTGATGAATAATATATAACTTGCGTTGTTGTTCATTCAGATATTCTGAAGTAGCTAAGCAGTATCCGCTGGTGGCTAGGACTCGATCTCTGGCAGATCTTACTGCTGTTCCTTGTTTTATACTTTTCCATTTCTTGCGAGTTTATTCTGTTTTATATCTTTGTAGTTGGTTTACTTTCCTTAATTCTGATTTCATATACTCATTTCAGTAATTCGCAACTCTGTTAATTGATTTCATTTATGCATACCGTGGATTGAATTAGTTATCAGTTAAGGAATTGTTTCTCGTTAATTAAGACAGAGTGTGATTAGTATAGATCCAGCTGAAAGAGCTCAGTTACTGCTACAGTGCTCTCGGTTGATGTTATTCCCATTTGAATTGCTTGATTAATGTAGATCCAGCTGAAAGAGCTCAGTTACTGCTACAGTGCTCTCAGTTGATGTTATTCCCATTTGAATTGCTTGCTTAAGATTGGATTATGGTTTTGCTTGATATTGAGTCGTGATGCTTAGATGAATTACTTCCCTTAAAGTTACAGGCTTGACATTTATGATTGCATTTGTTTACTCTTGTATTGAATTTAATAACTTATTTTAAAGCATTACTCTCTGGATTTATAGCTTGCACATATTGTGTACACTCTTGGAATAAAAATACTTACCTAGGTTGATAATTAATGTGAGGCAATTAGGAGTTTTAAAAGACACCTTTTAGCACCCAACATTTTGCCACTGTTTCCGGGGAGAGTGTTGCCATTTCACAGAGAGTGATTTATGTTTCCTATTTGCTACTAGGCAAGAATTGTTTATTAAAAACGAAAGGTAAGAACCTACGTAACGAGCAAGTAAAGTGCTTACTCCTCTGCTCGCTTTTCAACATAATTGCATAGAAGTTGAATTAGGTGTTTGATGTCTGTCTGCTGTGAAATAATTGGGTATTAAAAATGGAAGGTAAGAACATGCGTAACGAGCAAGTAAAGTTCTTGCTCCTCCACCCGCTTTTCAGCAGAATTGTGTAGGAATTGAAGTAGGAATTCTAAAGGTAGAAATTTTGAAAAAACAAATCTCATGATTTCTCTTAAGTGGTAATGTAAGCACCATCCATTTAACTAACCAATTGAAAAGAACATTTGAAGGAGGAGCCTCAAAGAAACACATGAATAACATCTTCTATTATGATAAGAAATGGCTCACATTTCTACTTTTGAATTCCCTATCAAAGATCTAGGAGGAGTGAAAAAAATGCACATAATTCCCCCATCTTCTCTACCAAATTTTCATGGTTTGGCAAACGAAGACCCAGATACATTTTTATTTGAGTTTGAAGTACTTTGTAGAGGATACGATTATTGTACTAATGATCAAAGGTTGAAAGTGTTTCCTCTTACTCTAAAAGGAGTAGCTCTCCAATGGTTCATGAGCTTTGGTGGGAATTGCATCCAAATATGGGAGGACATGAAGAACGTATTCTTGAATAAATACCAAGACTATTGCAAGGTTGATGAAGATATTTTCAATATGATACAAGGGGAAGATGAAATCTTGGAGGACTATGTAGAGTGATTTCATTACAACCTTCAAAAATCAAAGCATAAGCATTTGAAAAAAGAGATCTTAAAAACACTCATTCTTAAAGGAATCAAAGATGAATTTTTAGAACTCTTAAATCTAATGGGAAAAGGGGATGTTTTTCAATTATCATATGATGTTGTCTGTGAATTATGGATAAGGTATTCAATAGGAATCTTTAAGGCTGTTAAGAATTCTAGAGAAGTTTCTTCTTTCTTTTCCAAATCTATTATAAGAACAGGATATATAGGAGTTGAAATCAATGATTTATTTGGAAATTTTAAATATGATTTTATTAGCTCTCTAAATTCACAATTGGATGTTTTGCAGGTTCAGAAAAATCAAGAAATTGAAGAAGTGTTTTTCCCTCATTACCAAAAGGAGCATCCCATAGATACTCACTCTTTGTTATCTAGGATGGAAGTAGCATATCAAAAATATGAGGAATCTGCAACAATTTCACAACCATGGAAATTATGGCCTACATGTATGGTTCAAAACACTTCCTCTCCATTTTCTTACTTTCATAATCCATTATGGAATACTCATGTGTTAGGGCAGTCATGTCAATCTCAGTGTAACCCCCACCAATCTTATATACAAGTTTAGCATGGTTCATCTTATGATTACATCAATACTCTTCCACATCTTGTAGCACAAACACATCATCCATATTCTTCACCAACTCTTCCACAACATCTTGCTTGCCAATCAAAATCATCCACTCAACCCACTCAACCACATCATCAAAATGCTCTGTGCCCTACATAATTTCCTGCTTAACTCATTCCACACCCTCATCATAATAAACCAGTACAACATTCTTACAGTGTTGAACTGCAAAATTTACCTACCCTTCCCACCCATTCTATCTCACATGCACCATTGTAAAAAAGTTATGTTGAGATTAGGAATGTTTCAAATCCAAAAATTGTAGAAGTTATGAAAGAAAATGAGGTTTCTTCTAGTTTGCATCAACAAACCATTTTAAAAACTCAAGAACTTCATGATATGATGGTTATGGGAAATCAAGAAAGTAAAGGATATATTAAAGATTGGTTTCACTCCATAATTTGTTTGCAGCATCACTCCATACTTCAACAATTTTTGGCACCATATTTTCAAAGGAAGTTGGCTTCTCATACCTTACTATTTATTAACATGTATTTTTCAAATTTGGGTATGTACATTCTGGAGGCCTTATTTCGAAAATGGCTCCACTGGAAGTGCTCTTATATGTAAGCATATTCAATTTTAAAATAAGAGTAGGTTAGTGTAGAAAATAAATAAATAAGGACATAAATAAATACATTTTTATTATTATGTAAAAATAGTTGTTTTTGTTGTCACACGCTGTGGAAATCAACATCGGTGATAAATATTTTAATTTATTTGTGTATGTAGATGTATTATATTGAAAATAATAGTTCTAAAAACACTCATATTCATTTTTATCACCAATTTGGAAAAAAAAAATTGAATATCATATTTTTTGTCTTGGGGGCTTGATGAAAATTCTGAAAACACAGTTGGGACAATCATGTTTTGAGGGATCAAAAGGGATTATTTTTAAAACCTGTTTCTATCCTAATTATCTCTTGATGTCTACTTTCCAACACAATTTTAATCACTAAATTTGGATTTGAAACGAAAAATTTATAACCAAAACATTGACAGGGTGTCTAGCAGGCAGCTCAAGAACAAAGTCGGGACAGTCAGTTTTTGGAGGCCTAAATGACCATATTTTGAAAACCTGTTTCTATGGTATATTTCCCTATGAATCTAGTTTATAAGGAAATTTTAATCACTCATTTTCAATATCGTATGAGAAAGTTATGATCAAAATATTGACTGTCTATTGTAAATCAACACTCTTAAAACTCTGTTTTTCTAGCTATTCACTTGTGTATTTGACCCATCAACTCTCTTTTTTTCAAAAACTTCTCTATTAGAGATAAATAAATGAATCTAATTTCATTTCCAATTTGAATTAGCTCAATCCATCATCAAACGAAAAAGTTATGCTTAAGATATCCATTGTTGGTCTAAGATGGGTAATAAAAAATGACTCCGTTATGCAGGTTGTTCTAAGTAAAATTGACATATCATATTATTGAATTTTTAAAACTTGTTTCTATTGGTAATATATCTTTGAAGTAGCTCTCATTTGGCTTTTTAATCACTCAAATTGGACGAAAAACAAAGAAGTTATGATTAAAACACTACAGGTTAGCATGATTGGCCACTGCTCTCCCTCAGGTAATAAATTAATTTTACTTTGTTATTTTTTTTTCCGTGGATTTTTTTTCAGAGTAAGTACTTATTAGTTTTTTTGCATAATTCTTGTATTAGGGGAGCCAAATCACCTCTCTTTCTCCATGATTTAATTTTTTTATTGCAGGTAGACATTCGTTTTTTGCAGGTCCTAGGAGAATAAAGAAGGTCAATTTATGAACGAGTGATTCTTGAAAGAAATTTTAATGGAACAAGGGCATCTCATCCTATTCATTACCTAAAGGATTCATAACAGAAGAAATTATGAATTGATTTCTATTTGAAGATTCATGGCACTGCTTCCAAAACATTTTTCCAAGAAATCATTTTTTTTCCATTGACAAATTGATATTCTCTTAGGAAATAACATCATAGTTGTTGTAACTTAACTTATTTATTTATATACTATTTTTTTAAATAAGGTGGTGTTTCTTTTCTGATTTTTCTTATGTTTTTTTTGTTTCAGGTGTTGCTTCCTTCAAATTGTAGTTTCCACTCCATTGGTGGTTGAACAATGAGGACCCCACCATACAAGTTTTAGTTGCAGAAGGCAATGCTTCAACAACTTTATTATTGTAAAACGTTATTTCTTTTTGTAAAAACTGTAAATATTATTGTTGATTTGATTTTCTGCATTTTTTGGTTTTTTTTGTTCCCACTTCGGAACAACACTTTTGGTTTTTGTTGTTCCCACTTCGGAACAACACTTTTCATTTTTGTTGTTCCCACTTCGGAACAACACTCTTGTTTTTTGTTGTTCCCAATTCGGAACAATACTTTTGGTTTTTGTTGTTCCCACTTTGGAACAACACTCTTGGTTTTTGTTTTTCCCACTTCGGAACAACACTCTTGGTTTTTGTTGTTCCCACTTTGGAACAACACTCTTCGTTTTTGTTGTTCCCACTTCAAAACAACACTTTTGGTTTTTGTTGTTCCCACTTCAGAAAAGAACTTTTCATTTTTGTTGTTCCCGCTTCAGAACAACACTCTTGGTTTTTGCTATTCCCACTTCGGAACAACACTCTTGGTTTTTGTTGTTCCCACTTCGGAACAACACTTTTGGTTTTTGTTGTTCCCACTTCGGAACAACACTTTTGGTTTTTGTTGTTCCCACTTCGGAACAACACTTTTGGTTTTTGTTGTTCCCACTTCGGAACAACACTTTTGGTTTTTGTTGTTCCCACTTCGGAACAACACTATTGTTTTTTTTTGTTCCCACTTCGGAACAACACTTTTGGTTTTTGTTGTTCCCACTTCGGAACAACACTTTTCACTTTTGTTGTTCCCACTTCGGAACAACACTCTTGGTTTTTTATGTTCCCACTTCGGAACAACACTTTTTGTTTTTTTTTGTTCCCACTTCGGAACAACAACTTTCGTTTTTGTTGTTCCCACTTCGAAACAACACTTTTCGTTTTTGTTGTTCCCACTTCGAAACAACACTTTTTGTTTTTGTTGTTCCCACTTCGGAACAACACTTTTTGTTTTTATTGTTCCCACTTCAGAACAACACTTTTTGTGTTTTTGTTGTTCCCTCTTGGGAACAACACCTTCTCTGTGTTTTTGTTGTTCCCTCTTGGGAACAACGCTTTTCTGCATTTTTACTGTTCCTTTTTGGGAACAACACTTTTGTGTGTTTTTGTTGTTCCCTTTTGGGAACAACACTTTTTTGCGTTTTTGTTGTTCCCTTTTGGGAACAACACTTTTCTACATTTTTGCTATTCCCTTTTGGGAACAACACTTTTGTGTGTTTTTGTTGTTCCCTTTTGGGAACAACACTTTTCTGCATTTTTGTTGTTCCAACTTTGGAACAACACTTTTTGTGTGTTTACTGTTCCAACTTTGGAACAACACTTTTTGTTGTTTACTGTTCAAACTTTTGAACAACACCTTTTTCTCTTAGCATGTCTTGTTATTCCCACTTTTGAACAGTTGTTGTTCCATCTTTGAAACAACATTTTTGCTTCTTCTGAAGTTTTGTGTTTTGTGAATAGCACTTCCTTCCTCTTGTGGGATTATTCCTAGCTCATCTCAGCCCCATTTTTCTGATTCCCTTTCATGGCATGAAGTACAATACTTTTATGAGGACAAGAATTATGAAGTCTATTGAGGTAGGTGAATACCCTTAACATTATGATCTTTAACAGGACAACTTTTGGATGAGAGATTCTTTTTAAGAAAAGGGACACAGTTATTTATATACTACTTTACTGCATCGTTTTCTGTTGTACATGATACTGATTGATCATCTTAATACCATGTTGGTTCCACCCTTCCTAGTTATAATCTTCTCTGTCTGTAATAAATGAGATTATGGGCATAGTTTTTTCTATTGACATGTTCAACTTCTTCCACCATCCCTACTCTTAAGGAGTACTGAGCCTCCCTCTATTTATTATAAAAATGTGTAATAACAACAAAAATTTTCCTACAGATAGAGAATAGGGGGTCTCATTAAGAGCCCGCCTACCATGTTCATAAGGATGTAACGAATTGACTTTCTCACTATGGCCACCAGACCAAGGTTATAATCCATTGGATAGCTAAAATATCCTTGGAACAAGAGGTCTCATCACGAGCCGACCTGATCACTTTTGCTACATCCCAGTGAATGGCAGTGTGGTTATCTGGTTACCATGCCAGCACACTAATCCCTTCTGTAGAACAACACTGGAACTCTCCATTTATAAATTGAGGATACTGGCTCATATGGGTTAAAAAGAAACCCTGCCAAGGCTATGGATGTCTACTGGTAGCAGAGGCTCTCCTTATGATATTGAAGTTATATCTTATCGTCAATTATTACTATAATACTCTCTTATTATTATCTCTTTTTATCGGAGAAGTTATTTCCTTATTTTTTCCCTATTTTTAACCTTTGCACAAGAAAAATTGTTTTCCAATCAATCACATCATTCTTGGCTTGAATATCATCAACAAAGCATCTTTCTGGCTTATTGTTGTCCTTTCTCTTTTTCGCATAACTTATCATCAATCTAAAGCGTCCTATCTCTTATGCATAACTATCTTTACACAATCTGCCCTCATTATAACCATACCTCTTGTCGTCCTATCATTGATATGTGTACTCTGCTTCATTTACTACCATACTATTCATTCCCTTGTCCTGCCATTAGCACAACACTTTTCCTATGCTTTATGGTCATGAACGCCCTTTTCCAATTGGAGGGGCAAGGTATGCATTATGAGATAACATGCGATATAGTTACTGCACTCTACCATAACTTATTGATTTCACAAAATATTAGTATTTCATTTATACAAAAGTTTTTTCTGATTAAAATTTTTGCATACATCTTATCTGTTGTTGTTCAAAACTAAAACTGTGGATTCAAGAAATTTTCATGCAAATTAGTGCCTTGTTTACAGGAGAACAACAAGTATGGGGGGGAACTCTATTCACAGCAAGACCACACTATTTCAACTAACAGAAGAGGCTCGAGAAACTTGTGAATGCGAACAATTGTTCAGACATGATGTGCTTGCCTAGATTCCAACTTTTGCATCACTTTCAGCATCAACTTAGCCTACATCAGCTTCAACAAATGTCGGTCCATACATGTCATTCCACATTTTTTTTTGGACATAAAACTTGAGTTAAAATAGCACACTTTTCTGATTTAACACGAATTTAGGAGAATTTCATGCAAAATCCATTGAGCATTATTTATCATCATTCATTCCACATCTTTACTACTTCCCATTTTTCAGAGAGAATCTTTTAGTTTGGGAGTGTGTTCCTTTCATTTATTTTTTTATTATGACCATGCCATTAATATTTTTTATCATCCATTGATATTCTTATTCATTCTCAACACCTCCCTTATTCCATGTTGTTTTACACCAAGCATAGATTTCAACAGATTGTAGCAACCACCTCAATTTGTTTTCTAGCATTGCATGAGGGCATGCTAACTCTCTAGTTTGGGGGAGGAATTGCTACACATGATGAATGTTTTCTACTTTCTTTCTCATTTAAGGCATAAAATTTCATTTTTATACAGTGCAAAAATTGATTGTTGTATATCTTTAAAACTAAGAATTGAATTCTTATGATTTTTGGATAACAAAGAGGTATTATTAAAATACACAAAACCGAAAAATTTCTGGTTAAATTAGTTTGTCAAATTTCAGATATCATGCACTGTCACCTACAGCTGTTTCTCTTATATCTCATGATCCCTGCATCGAAACAATCTAATTTTTGGATTATAGAAGTATTAATATAGTAGAAATCTACTTGCAAAATTTCAGCAAAATCTGGTTTGTAGTTTTTGACAAAATAGTTAATGAAGTTCACTATTACTTATATCATATTTTGCTGCAACTTCATATACATATAGTTGAACGTCAATGTAAAATTTGTTATGCCTTCATCAACATTGCTAAAATTGAATATTCATTATTTGAGGAAGAAGTCATTTGTTCCATCCATTTCATGAGTTGGGATGAACAATTTTTGTATTATTGTTTGGTTAATATAGAGGCTTTGGGTTGCATGAGGACATGCAATATATTCAGTTTGGAGGTATGTTGGGCCATTAGTTTGTCATTATTATTATCACTCTTTAACGCCTATTTCATCCATTTCTACCATTCTTTATGTAGAGGGACAAAGTTCCCTAGGGTCTTGGGTCAATACCCTAGCAGATCGGGGGTTATCTACAAAGAAAAACAAGCATTCCACGTAACCATGATGCTAATATAAACAAACTACACGAAGAGAGGTGCACCTGGGGGTCCCTCGTTTGAGAAGATCCAGCCAGGGTCCAAACCCTGTTGGAGTTCCTTTTGATCCTTCAACCTACAAAACAATCAATTCTAGAAAGCACAACAGTATATTGACCAAGCATCATAAAGAAATCAACTTCATAGCATATTGAAAGGTAGTTTGTTATATAATTAAAACAACCATTCATATATAAATCATAACATTGATATCATAGGCATGAAGAAGATCAATATTAGGAACAAGACAAGTGTTTCTTTTATTATAGATAACTAAAGTACAAAAAGGAATGATTTCATCTGAGTCTTCCTTTCAAAGGCTCCAAGCAGAACCGTCCTCTGGATTTGTCCAATCTCAAGCCTTCAACAAGTTCCTTCCATGACTCACTCAAAGATATATCAACTAATGGAAAGAAATCATAACTCAAGGAAACAAGGGTTTCCTATAATGGGGGAAGTGCTGGAAGCACAAGGATCTTCAGACCTAGTCAAGGATAATCTCAACAGAGTGATTTTTCTCTCTATCTCTCCTCCTTAGGCCTTCCCATTGAAGCCTTTTTATACTTCTCCCAAAGTAGCTTTTTAATTGGGAATTCATTGGGAACAGTTGGGCCACGGGCACTAATAGGTAATCAACAGGTAAAACCTGTAATCTCTGCCCGAAATTAAGGAGATTTAATTTTTTTAAGTGTTTTAAGACATATACGTGGGTTAGGTATACACAGACCCGCGTACACATGCATATAGCTCAGGGAAATGTCGCATATAGGGAGTAAAACAATATTTTTTAAGTATTTGGACCAGGTCTGGAAGGAGGGGTTTCCCTAGGCCATGAGTGCAACATCACAAACATCAAGAGTGAGATGTGGAGCTATAACAGATGCCCCCTAATATATGAGGTCAAAAGGGGTATATGATGGCCGAAATGTATTATGTAAGTGCATGGAAGGGAAACCTGTCAAAAACTGAGAAGGACATCACCAGAGTCCAGCCTGCCAAGCCACAAAAGGAGATCAGAAAGAAACACTAAGGCGGGCATACCCATGCTTAGAGAAAGTAAAGCATGTCTGCATATCAAGTACAAGAGGATCCACTAAGTATACAAGTATAAAATACTAGAAAATACATAATGGATCATCCGATCACGATCGAGCAAGTACATGTTTGAATATCACATATAAGAACGTCAATGATGCTAAAGGATGAAGCGGATCACTGATATCAAAGACTGATCCCAAAAGTACCAAATGAACATGATGGAGTAAGATGGTACTACACTACAAACTCAGGTGCCAGCATATAGAATGTCGCCATGAATGACTGCAACATATAAGATGGAGTGGTATCAACTAGCAGCAACAGGAGCAACTGTCAAGTGAACCAATGAATGCTGATGCAACCTGAGGTCTTCACTGACCGCCGTGGTACATTTCTACACCATGGGAATAAATGATCTAAAGTTGACCATGTGAGAAATCGTTTGATTACTGGTCATTGAGGTATACCGTTAACAAACGCGAGACTACTCACCGATAATGATAATGAGCGTCAAGGTACCCAGTACAATCTAACAAGTGTGAATAGATGAGTTGGAGTCAAACACCTATAAGAATTTATCAATCAAGAGAAAATGATGGTTTCCCACTGTTGATAGCGAAGGATTTTCCACTAATCATTGCAAACTCCAAGGTATTTCCAAATGGACTCTAGATCTTTGCCCCAGAGAAATGAGTCGTAGTCGATAGGGAAAGATCCACTAGAAGGAAGGCATTAAGGCATCCTTCATCAATCTAGCATGAGTGTAACCCATAGGCCAATAATGTGGAAGGAATCGGACGAAAAAAGATGTAGTAACCCAACCGAAGCACGTTTCCAGCGTACACAAGATGTGGCTAGCGCACAACAGAAACCCTCTGAACCAACCAATAATAAAAGTTGACATAGAGGCGAGGTATCCACCAATACAGTCAAATGGAAACCAAGGTACTGCATAAATCCCAATGTGTGATAGTGTAAGCTAATGTCAAACACAAGGGAAACCACTCAGCCAAAGACCCATGATATTGATCGATGCTGAGCACAAGGTGACCTATCAATAATGAAAATAGGGCTAGGGTGCATTTCTAGGCCTGTCCTCATAGCAAGATGTCGTCCTCGATAAGGACAAGACCCGCCAGCAAGAAGTCAATGGAGACCTTCTCAAACAAGCACGAGTAAAGGACCAATATAGCTGATGTGATGATAGACAAGACACTGACAACCAGGGATGGCCGACTGAAAAATGAGTCAAGAGACACCGCAAAGAGGCCAACTCAAGCTAACTTCCCTTGAACAAAAGCACAACTCAATGTGACTATGTGGCAGCATATAATGACTCTGTATAAGTTCGTCATGCAGAGGCACAAACGAACCCTCCATATGATTGGAAGAGATAACCAATCAGGGGAGAACTGACTCAATAACAAGGTTAAGGCGTACCTAAGTCAAACTAAATCTCGCCCACAC
The DNA here is from genome assembly GCA_031772625.1 of Pinus tabuliformis. Classification (NCBI taxonomy): domain Eukaryota; kingdom Viridiplantae; phylum Streptophyta; class Pinopsida; order Pinales; family Pinaceae; genus Pinus; species Pinus tabuliformis. The sequence goes on from CM062805.1 coordinate 857,332,947, forward strand.
GGAGGAGACTTTGTTTTGAGTGCTTTGTTCAAGGGCGACACGAATGACTCTAGCTTCCAAGAATAAGTGTAAATATTGTCCCATTCCCGCTCTTTTTTGGAATATATAAATGTTTTTTTCTTTTTCTTTAAGCTGGAAAAAGAATAAAAGAATGCTATAGTACAATGGAAAGAACGAGTGTCAGTGAAACAAATGATCTAGTTCCTGGGATTGGAACAATCCTATGCTCAATGCAGGGAGGCGAAAATTGGTCAAATACACTCAAAGGTGTGTTACTTCCACGGGTCAAGGTGTGTCAAGTTGCAGAAGTCAAGGTCATGCAAGTTTGATTTTGTAGTCAACATGGTCAAAAGTTGGCTTAAACAAGAGTCCAAGTGAAGCCAGCTCAAGGCCAAAAGGTGCAAACGGTCAATATGCAATGTAGTAGTACAACTCAACACAAAGGAGCCTCTAGGGTATAAGTCCAGAACAAAGCGAAGAAGCAAAGAGGAATGAGTCTTCATCACATAAGTCATAGTGAGACTACAAAGGACTCCCGAGCCTACTCAGATCGAAGTAGCATGGGCAACAAATTTCAGTGAGGTGCTAACTATGATGCCCATGAAAAAGGATGGCTCTACCATCGTGTCATGATTTAAAAATTGGCGAGTGAAGATGGCATGCGAACCATAACACAATGGGATCAACCCTATGGAAAGTGTATCAACAAATGGAGGCTAGTATGCATAATGCAATGGAAAAAATGGCTTCCCTAACCTATATGCCAGTGAGAAAATGATACCTGCCATGACGGGTCAGCAGTCATGGAACCGTCTCGAAACTGTCAAAAAAGCATCCAAAATGTCCTGAAAATCAAACCATTCTTGACATTCCAAGCTCCCAAGTTAAAAGTTACATGAGACAAAACAAAATCAAGTTTTGAAAAAATTTTGCATTTTCAAAGCTTATAAAATAGTTTTTTGACTCACCATTATCACCGTTTGTTTTGAGAGCAAAGGAGTGAAGCGAAAGGAGCAAGTGTTGCCATTCGTCAAATTCGACTATTCAAATCTCCCCAAAATCACCAAGTAACCCTTAAACTTATCTTGCATTCAATTGTGACTGGTCTTAGAATTTTTAATTCAAGTTTCACCATTGAATTATTTCAAAAAAATTTGTCGCAACATATACGCGGGTTGGCTATGTGCAACCCGTGTATACGCAGGCCCTAGATGTGACTGTGTATGAAACGGACCCGTGTATACACCGTGAAAACTTCAAAAAAAAAATATAATGGTCAAAATTTGTTTTTTCTTCAGGATGCCAATCACTTGGAGAGAAATATAGCATGCCTTAGTGGATGATGAGGTTATGAACGATCCTAATGCCTTAGATGCCTTAAGAGGATGCAGTTTGCTAAAGTTCTTTAAAATGCCAAATATGAAAGCAAACACTCGCCTGCTCAAAATGCTCATTCACTATTGGAGCATTGAGGATGACTCGTTTATGATTGATCAGATGCCACTCAAGATAGAGGTTGAAGATATTTATTTCATCACAAGCCTTTCCCGGAGGGGAGAGGTAGTACATTCCACGGGCAGATCTCGAGGCAGTCTCTCTATCAAGGACTACATGCATATATATTGCCCAGGTCATCCAGAAAAGGTTGGAAGTCAAATTCCAATCAAGCATGTGGAGAGTTTATCACTGAGGATCATCCTGTTCACTATAGCCAGAGTGAACGGATTAGCTTCCTTGCACCAGGCTTCATGGCTAGCCATGAGCTTGGTGGTAGACTGTCTCACCACCGTATTTGATTGGTGTACTCCTCTTCTCACCAACTTGAAGAGCCAGCTTACTTCTATCAAGAAGGGGCATACCAAAAACTTTGGGTATGGAACCATTTTGTGCTCTTTCTTCTTTGAGAGGGTCCCAGCACTCCATCCTAGAGTATCAGTTTCGACCAGCATCCCACGAGATCCACGAATGGGTAGGTGGGTTGACTTGATGAAATGATTAGGAGGTGGGGACGTTCCACAGACTATTTTAAATAATGACTTCTTATCCTGGTGGGAGTAGTAGATCATTGCCGTAGACAACTACCCTTATGCTGGGCTGGACTTCCAAGGAGATCCAAATCTAGCCTTGCCACCAACCACAGCATGGGGCGATATAGGTAACAAATGTTTTTGATTTTATGATTTCTATGATTTTTTTATGATTTTTCAAATATAAAAATGAATTTTGGAAAATATTTTTGATAATATGCAAATGACTAATATGATGATCATGTTCCAGATATTAGGCCAGTATGACTAGATGGGTTCCCATGGCATGGACGTCATGGCCGAGGTGCCGAAGAGGTGGCTACGGAGATAGAGCGACTTCTACACACAGTTCAGCGGCACTTGGTGAGACTAACTCACCGAGTATCGATGGAGGCTGTAGAGGATCTCCCTATAGATATGCAGCGTCATGTGGTTGGCATGCCACGAGACTGGGTTCACACTCTTAAGCGTGTGGCCAAAGCAGTAGTTACATACTTAGCTGCTCATCCTGAGTCAAGGCATTAGATGTACTAGACATTATTATGGGCATTTGAGTCCCAATTTTTGTATATTATTTTGGACACACTTATGTACACTCGATATATTTTGTGATATATATACAGTTCGACTTTTTGATGCTTGATTTTATTGTGATGAATGAATGATGTGCCAGTCCAGTGCTTAATTAGTGATAGAATCAGCTAATCAATTATGAGATCTTGGAATGTGCAAATAATTAATGTAAGTAAATGATCTTTTCAACAACCTCACCCTTAAATACTGGCGATACAAACATGGATCCTTTACCCAATAAATGTTATTCAGTTGTGACACTATCAATTGTGAATCAAGATAGACTACCAATGAATCGATTTCATAAGAAATTGCTTCGGATAGTAAATTAATGAGGGCAGTATACTCAACCATATTATTTGAAGCGAGACCAATGCATACTCCCCTTGACACCATCAACTGACCAGTTGGATAGTAGATTACTCAAGCTGCGGAAGCAAGGTTCCGAGTGTGCCGACTAGCACCATCGGTGAACCCAAAATACACCAAGTCATCTATCAACACCTACCACAGCAAACCGAAAGTGTCGATATCAAAAGACTCTCGATGAGATATGTAAAAATATACAAAATGTACAAAGAAGCCATTGCCTAGCTGCTACTTAAGCAAAGTACTTCTTGAGGTAGAACCTATTTTGGGGTTCTGCCAACTTGTTTCCTTCAAAATCGATTAACTCATACACCCTTTTTTCTAAAACTCATTTAATTATAAAGGGATTGTACCACATAGGCTTGAAATTGCCTACCTCCAAGGCGTCCTTATCTTGGTCATAGACCAAGACAAGGTCACCTTTAGAAAAGACTCGAGGATGGACAGCTTTATCATACTGTGTTTTAACCCTTTTCTTATGAGCCTCATTGATTGTGGCGGCATCTCGATGCTGCTCATCTAGATGTTCCAAAAGAAGGAGGTGCTCTTTGAGACTAGAGGTCTCTGGAAGGAGCTCAATAGCTAACTTAAGAGATGGAATTTCACATTCAATAGGAAATATAGTTTCCATCCCATAAACTAACTAAAAAGGTGTAAAACTTGTAGCAGTCTTTAAGGAGGTTCGGTATGCCCAAAGAGCCAGATACAACATAAGATTCCAATTGGACCGATTTTTGTCGATCGTCCTTTGCAGGATCATCTTAAGGGTTTTTTTCATCGCCTCGACCTGTCCGTTGGCCTGAGGATAATATGGAGACGAGTGCTCCTGCTGGAAACCTAATTTAAGAGCCAATTCAGACTTTAGTTGGTTCTGGAAATGACTGCCATGGTCAGTGACAATCTCTCTCGGGATACCGAACCTTGAGATAATCTGATTAAAAAGGAATAATGCCGCTATTTCACTATCATTTTTATAAGTGGGCATGGCCTCAGCCCACTTCATGAAGTAGTCTACGACCACAATAATGTACTTGTGATTCGCTGCTGAAGGTGGATTACAAGTTGTAAAATCAATACCCCACTTAGTAAAAGGACCGAAAACGACAACAGGAAAAAGAGGAGCTGGATGTGTGTGCATCTTCCAAGTATAAACTTGACAGAGGTGACAGCGTTTGACCGCTTCAACACAATCTTTGAAGAGCGAAGGCCAAAAATAGTCGACATGCAAGATACGCTGGGTTGTAGCAAGCCCTGAAAGATGACCACCACAAGCTCCACTGTGGTAGTCATTGAGCACTGACTCTGCTTCCTCTAGGGTTAAACAACACCAAAAGATTGAATCAACCCCTCGACGATATAATATATCACCAATAATGACATAGTTCTTAGCCAGGTGACATAATTTTTGGCGTTCATCCTTAGAGAAAGTAGAGGGAAACTTCGAAGTCTAGAGATAGACAATGATATCTCCATACCGAGGGTCGAGTGAAGAGATGAGGAATAAATGTTCACCGGGAAAACTTTCCTCATAAACAATATCCTCTCCACAAGGCAACTCAGAAATTAACTCCATAAAAACCATAGATTTATTAGACTTGGCGGACAAGAACTCGAGATAGAATTCTTGTAAAATGACTATCCATCGATTATATTTCCCCCCAATCACTCGCCTACTGAGGACAAGTTGGAATGGATTGACCACCACTAAGACAAAATTTTTGCATAGCAAGATATAATGGCGGAGTCGCTGGACAGCATGAACAGCTGCCAAAGCCAACTTCTCAATAAGAGAATAGTGAAGTTCAGGACCTATCAAGCCTCGGCTCAAATAATAAATCACATGCTCTATGAGAGCATCATCTTCTTGAACGAGAACCACACCTATGGTTGATTCTGCTGTAGCGAGATATAAAAGGAAATCCCTACCATAATCCGGTGGACTCAAAAGCAGGGCAAAGACTAATGCCTTTTTCAAGGCATCAAACGACCGCTGCGCAAAGTCATCCCACACATATGGAACTCCTTTACGTAGAAAACACATAAACCCTTTAGTGATCTTGGCATAATTTGCTATAAACCTTCTTAAGAAATTAGCCTTCCCTTGAAGAATTTGAAGTTTCCGAATTGAGGATGGGGGAAGCAAATGAATTATTGCCTCTACCTTGAAGGGATCAACTTGAATCCCATCATTTGACACAATGAACCCTAATAACTGACCAGATGTAACCGCAAAAACACACTTATTGGGATTCAACTGGATCTTTTAAAATCAACATTGCTCAAAAACCAATTGAAGGTGACTAGGATGATCAGTTCTCTTTCGAGAACGAGCAGCTAGATCATTCAAGTATGCTTCAATGATATGTTTAAAGCTATGGAAAGCATATGACATGGCCCATTGGAAGGTGGCTCCAGCATTTTTGAGACCAAAAGGCATATTCCTATATGCAAAGGTACCCCAGGGACATCTAAAAGTTGTCTTATGTTGATCTTCAGGACGGATAGAGATCTGATTATAACCAGAAAAACCATCCATGAAGGAGAAAATTTCATTACCCGCACACTCATCAATAATCTGATTAATAAATGGTGTGGGGTAATTATCTTTGGAACAAGCTTTGTTTAGGTACCTAAAGTCAATGCATACTCAGATTGTTCCTTGCTTTTCATCCACAGGGACTGGATTAGAAACCCAATCGGTAAGAGGAACAGGGTATATGAAACCCACCTTGAGCAGCTTTTCTACTTTATCTTTAATGGTTGCTGCTTTCCTAGGATTAACCGGCCAAAGCTTCTAATGAATCGGCTTGGTGTCTTCATACATCTTGATCTCATGTTGAACTATGGATGGATCAATGCCAAGCATTTCTTCATAAGACCAAGTGAATACATCTCGAAATTCCTTAAAAAGGTCAGTGTAAATTTGAATTTCTTTAGGGGAACATTCGGCTTCGATGAAGAGATTCTCAATCACGTTAGGGTTCCTAGAGATGTTTATAGATATTGTTTTTGAAATCACCGACATATTACCTTTGGCACAAAAGTGTGCTAGAGCCAAAGGATTTGATATCGTACAAACATCCCTAGTAAACAGCTCGGAGAACCTAGATTCTACTTCTTGCAACAGAGGAAGAAAATATGAATGATGGTGTAAGTCTTCCCAAGGTCGATCTACACCCATCATTACTTCTAGGATTGCTTCTTCGGGTGGTAAAACCGTATCTAAGTAGTCCATAGCGGAGGTAGAATCAAGGGTCCAGGCCAAGGCCACATCACCATCTAGCTCCTCCTCAGAGAAAGGAGTAGAATGGTTGTCTGCAAAGTTGACGATAGACTAATATCTAAGCTTTGCTGCAGACATAGGGAATGCCATTCCACTAATTTGTCCTTCAGCTAATGTGGTACTAGGTAAAGGCAAAGTCCAAGGGTCTGAAAAATAATGAGTTCAGAAGAACTCTTCCCGTGAAGACTCCTTGGATGATGAAACGACATTGATTCTAGCGATAGGAGAGGGAAAATCAAATGTACCCATCAACGAAGAATACATCCCAACTCCTAGATTCTCAGTAGGCGGGCGAGGGTTATCCACTAAAGGAACAGTAGAATCTGAATTTGCATGAGGATCAACTAGAGAATAATCCAATTGGTCAACCTTGATGATTTTCCCCTCATGAGGAAAGCAAATGACATGAAACAGAGTCGAAAAAACAACATCCATTTCGTATACCCAGTTCCTTCCTAAAATGAGATTGTAATCTAGGTTAGCGTCAATGACTTCTACTTCAATATTAACGACCGTTCCCCCAACACATATGGGAAAGGCCGGGATAATCCCATGCAGCTTATGAGAATTCCCGTCAAATGCAATTAGGAGGGTAGGTGAAGGAACAGCCGAAGGCGATCCAATGGCCTTCCAGCATGACATTGACATGATGCACGTGGAAGCTCCTTCATCAATAACAGTATGAAAAATGTTAATTTTCCGGTATGTATACTTTATTTGAAAATCCATATGATGAGGGAGTCGCTTTTTGACATTAAGCATGTCAAAAGTGAGCACTAAAGAGTTATTTGGATCAACTGCCCCTATCCCCAAAAGCAAAGCACTTCATTAAGCTGGACACGACTAGAGAACCTCTAAAGCGGACATGGCGCATGGACTCTAAGTCAGATCCTCGACAATGGAGTAATTCTGGGTGGCCCTAGCATTAGGATCGATAGTCGCATGTTTAGCGGAACCTTTCGGAATCCATGGTATAGTCTCGACAGGGGGTCGCTCAATATGAAGGTCAGTATTTCTGGGAGCAGTTTTGTCCTTGGATGTTTCAGCTTCACCATAATCACATGATCGAGTGGCCACATGGACATTAGAACCCATCATGAAAAAATCTGATAATTTCTCCCCTTCCTAGTTGCCCCCTACAGAGGTACTAGGATTTGAATTCGCACCAGCAAGCAGTTGTTGCCCTTGGGGAAAAGGGTTGGTTAACACAGCTTGAGAGCTAGAAGTCCCTTGCTACCCTAACAAGCACTGAGAATCTTGAATCTTTGGGCAGATATGAGTTAAATGGTCTCCACTGCACAGCTTGGATGGAAACTTGACTTTCTTTGTAAACTCATTTCCACCACCACCAGCATTATTGCCAGGTTTATTTGCGTCAGTATTCCCATCTTGACTCTTTTTCTTACCTTGTCCTTTCTTTTTCCCATTGAAATTTTGATTTCCTTTGGGGTTGGTAGATTGGATGGCATTAACCGAAGAGGGTTGAGAAGACAAAGGGTTAGATGATGTGACATGATTGTTAGAAGCAGTTTGTAAATACAACTACTGCAATTGGCTTAAGAGGTTCACCGCATTTGTGTCTACAGATCCAACGATACCGTCTGCATGGGGACCTGGCTTCAACTTAGCTATATCAACCTTATTCCCAGGAGCATCTAGCAAGATTTTTTGTAGATTCCTAGATTGAGAATAAATCAATTCTAATTGTTGGGCCTTAAAAATAGCTTGCTCCTCAGAATAGACTCCGGACAGGGAGACATCCGTAGATATTTCAGGTTGTAAAGATTTCAAAAACCATTCAAGACGGTATTCCGGAGGAATTTCGGCTTTAATGAGCCTCTTTCTCCATCTCCATTCTTGAATATGATCAGAAATGTGAGTTGCCATATCCTGAGGAAAATTGGCCAGAAGTTCAGTTCCGGCATCATAACGGATGGGCAATTGGAAATGATTTAGGAAAATATTAGCTAAGTTGGCGAAATATGTAAAGATTCCCCCTGGAAACTCTATATACCACTTGGCCACATTACCAGTCAAGGTGCATTGAAAAAGTCTCAACCTAACCGAGTCATCGATAAGGGAGTTTAATGAGCACCACCAATGGAATGTGGTTACATGGTCGCCCGCATCTTCGTCGCCCTTCCCCTCGAACTTTGGAATGTCCGAAGGGAGTTTGGTTGGGACCAGAGGCCAAGCCGGATTGTATTTAATTAGATTGTTTGTTAATTTTGTGAAATCTAGAAAATTCAACATTTCCAGAAAAGGAAGCCTAGGAGGACCTTGGGGATTCCACCCAGACTGGGCGGAGCTCCCAAAGTTCTGAAAAGATTGGCCTGGATTTTGGAAAGCACCAGGCTACCTGAAGTAACCAGTAGAACCAGCTAAACCAAAAGGTGAACCTTGTGACCCAGCATAACTTGGAGTTTGACCAACTCCGACTGAGAAACCTCCATAACCAGCGAAGTTCCCTCCTAAAGGATTATAAGGAGTTGATAACCCCTGATAAGGATTCCAAGCAAAAGCTAAGGGAGGAATACCTCGAAACACGTTAACTGTGGAGTATGGCCTATTCCCTTGTTGGCCGAAAAATGGATTCCCAGTTCCCATGCCACTAACCGCAGGGTTAGTCCAGCCCTGAACGGGATTGTTGCCTTTTCCTGTAGAAGAAAGAGGCATGGATCCTATCGTCGGGTTGGAATGTGGTATATGACCACTTCCAAAAGGAAAACCCTGAGATGAAACCAACCCACCCATTATGGATGTGGAGGCACTAAATGGAACTGATGGAATACCCTGTGAATGGGTGCCAAACGGGAAGAATCCAGAACTAAAAGCGTTGGCTTGGGAATTTCCACTCATAGAAGGAATGGAGGTAGACCCAACTAAAGATGTGCTAGCAAAAGACCCGAATAAAGATGTAGAGGGGATGGAAATAGTTTCCCCCCCTTGTACTGATGTTGGAGTCTACATGGTTGTATCACTTGTGGTAGAAGCCATGCTTCCAGTGGTGGTCATCGAAGGTAAGTGTGTAATATGACCTGGACTTGACGGTCTATGTGTCAAAGTCCCAACGTATTGTAATATGTCTGGATGGCTAAAAGGTAGAGGAGAATTTGGAGCCGCTAACGACTCTAGGAGTTCTTCTACCTCTATGTTATCTTCCAATTGAAAGAGAACTCGAGAAAGAACTGGAGTGTTCCTCTCTCATTCTGCGGAAGTACCAGGCCTGTCCTAAACACTAATGCCCCTGAGGGGAGGATCAATCCCTGATGCGTCAGCTGCCATGGAATGAAACTGACTGGCAGTATTACCTCTGCGCCTTCTAGGAGAAGGCTCTAAACTTGGTGGTGAAAGACCACGAAGTCTTCGAGACTGTCTAGGTGATCGGTCAGCCACTTTGAATTTTTTTATTAAGATCTAATTAAAGAATTAAGAAAAATGAAAGCTATTCCAACTAAGAGCATAGAGCACACACTAAAAAGTCCCTAAAAGATGTCAACTAGTCAAACAATTTTCAAGTATTTCTGCTCTGGGTGATGAGGACCTGTTGAGGGTCCCGAAGTAGGGTCAACAACAAGGGGGATACCCACCCGGTCCGGAACCTGGTTGGCGGCTCCTTGCCCGTTTGGAGTAGTGGGTCCGACTGGGGGTAATGGGACCAGTTTCCCAATGTGAAGGGTGTGCGTGTGTGTGTAGAGTTTGATGATATTAATCTAAGAGGTTTCTCTGAACTAGTCTTAATTCTAACAGCTAAACTACTTCTATACTAATGTGATCTATTGAAGAGAAACAATACATCTAATCTATGCTAACCCGGGGTGTTCTCTTTTGTTATGTGATCTAGAAAGATTTATAACAACAGCTGGTAATAAAGATCATTCAACCGTTATCAGAATATAAATCGATAAAGATAAACCATTCTGCATAAGAATTTAGGCAGAGTAGTTGTGAACAGCATATCGCATAATCAGTTTTCTATATGTCAAGCATAAATAAATGACTCCACCGTACAAAAGTGCCAAATGGTAATACAGACATTCATACAGTAACATATAAAGAACTCAGCTGTATATCACTTTAGGGATACTAGCAGAATTTAGTCAAGAGATAAAAGTACCATTTATGACTGATTTCACTAATAAACTTCAAGCAATAATGATTTACTTCTACTTGTTCTAATATCTGCTAAGAGTACAGAAGTGAAACATCAGTAACAGACATTAAAATGCAAACATAAATAAATCTCGATCCATCCATTCATCAAAAACCTCCTCTGAGGGTGCAGAAGTGCATGTTCTGAGGACAAGTTTTTTGACAGATTTCCGGACCCTTCTCCAAATTCCATGAGAAGGGTTAAATACTACTAGCTAATTGATCTTAATTACACGAATTTAGGGAATCGGCTTCAAATTACCGCCCTTTACTAAAAGCAAATTTATTTCTAAAACTTTAAATCTAATTTCTGACCGTTTCTGTATATTCTCTTTAGTGCTGTCAATTGCGCAAAGCTTTCCTGGGAAGAGTCGGCTGGCTGCCTTCTTCTTTTGCTCGGGAGATAAAAGTGGAAATAACAAGAGTTGGCACCTCCTTCTGACAGACCAGAAGATATTTTCGAAAACCTTTCTCTAGCTGGGTGTATTCGCCGCGTGTATATTTAGCACAACCCAGGTTCTTCTCGAACTAATTTTGTTGTTGTTGTTTCGGTTTCCGGTCGTGCGAATGACTGAGTGGGTTAGGAGTCGCGCTGTATGGACATCCCCCTGTTTCGAGAATTGTTTCCGTTCTTTGTTCCAGGTTTTTCTGGAGCGTCTTCCTTCCTATGCGCTTCTTTCTCTGCTTTACCAAGTCTGAGCTTCAGGATCTTTTGTGAACACGCTGCTTTTGTGCGCCTTTGACTCTGAGTCTTGGATAGTCTAATTTCATCAGTGCTGGTTGTCTGATAGTTTGGAATCCGCGGTCCTGCTGCATGCGGCATTCATTTGCGGAGGCATCTTCTCTCTGCTATTTGATTGGCATTTTCCCCTTTCTCTCAGATGTTTCCTGCATATAGATTTATATCAGTTGCGTGTCTTGCAGTCTACGCAAAGAAGAAGGGAAATGAAAAGATTGACATAAAAGCATTAAACTCTAATGAATGCATAATCCTGACATGCATCATGACTTGACTCTTCGATAAATGCGATGCAATCATTCCTTGATACTCAAGCATGCGGTCATTAATTTCCTTTAAGGCGCGCACTTGGTCTTGGGTTTATCGTGTGATGAGTCTTTTCAGATCGCAAATCGCAGATCGCAGATCGCAGTTTACTGATATCGCAGATCGCAGTCATCGCAGATCGCAGATCGCGGATCGCAGATCGCAGATTTTATTCAATGGTTCATGGTGCCATAGCGTGACGTTTGCGATGTGCGATGTCGCATATCGGCGATCGGCGCTTCTTGGAGGTCCTCCTTTTAGAGCGCGTTTGAGATGCATGCGACGCGATGAACTTCGCGTCGCTCTTTCGCAGTTTTACTTTTCACGCTTTAAGTAATGCTTCAACCTTTCTTTGCGATGCGATTTAAGCCTTAGGGAGAAAAATACAAAAATTTAACAAAATATTTTTTGGGATTTTTTGTTTAGGGTCCCCCCTTTGCTCGACGTTATTGCTAATATCAAGCAAAGAGGGGGGGTTGTTGGTGACCACAACAATGGCGATTCACTGTGAAGAACCAGTTATCTCTGCTTGTTCTATTGCATTTTCACTTCCAAAACAGAATTTTTTTTTTTCTTATGTCTAAATTTTGTTATGGACGGATAGAGTATTACCCCTTATCCTATCAATGATGTTTCGTCACAACTTTTTATTTCATTCCGATTGTTTGCTTCCTCTGGGTTATTTCTTGTATTCACACCTAGACATTACTCAGTCTTTTCAAAGACAAAATAAGGTCTTCTCTGCGTACTGGCTTTGTAAAGTATGCTCATTTGTCGTAGGTAGAGCCTTTGCTGCCTGCAAGCGTCCATAGCCTCGACAGGGTTACCATATTATCCAGCAATGATCCTTTTTCCTGCTTGAGGTTATTTACAACATTCCAGAGAAAAATCCTTTTGACACTTTTCTTTCTTTTTTGATTTTTTATTCTCTAAAGAACAATGTCTTGGTTTGGTGGCCAAATTATGACACAGTCATTCACTTGATTTACACTTTTGCTGAACAAGCTGGCTCGCGATGAGACCCCTTGTCTTTTGATTGCAACAATCTTGAGTCGTTGCCCTGTTTTGATAGACAGTAGTGGCAAAGTCAGCAAGTTATAATATCTGTGATCATGATAAGTCGGCTCGTGATGAGACCTCTTATTCTTTGAGATATAGTGTTTTCTTGGATTGTTTCTCTGGATGCTGTGATTTTCCTTAACAGGGAGGAAGTCATTGTTTTTCCTTAAGAAAGCTCTGGACGACAATAATAGAGTTTAAGAACAGTTTTACAGAGAATACTTATTTTGCTATTGATGATACTTTTCATTGCGTTGGCATAAAACAATTTTTTGCCAAAAGTTACTTTCATCCCAGATTTCTTTGTGAAGTTGAAACTAACATCATATTCAGGCTAAAGTTAACTCTATCTGTCAATAATAAAAGTCAGATTTTTCGAAAATTTTTACTATTTATACAAGTGAAATCAAAATCTGATAGAGAAATGGTATATTCTTCATAAATACAATTTATGATCATTCACAACCAACCTTATTTATAAAAAAAAAAAAAACTAAAATAAAACTAAAATTATCCTACAAAAATTAGAAGGATAACCTTCTATGGAAAATACATTTTGAGGATTTGTCCATTTACAGGCAGAGAATCTCTTCTGCCTGTCAAGTCCTGCAACACAAAAGTCGACGGGCCTATGACCTCTACAATCTGAAAAGGACCAAGCCACAGCTTCTGGAATTTCGTATGTTTGCCCTTTTCTTCATGTGCCTTATCCCACTTCAAAACTAAATCTCCCATCTGAAAGTTTTTTCTAGTCATTATGTTCGAATCAAAAGAGGATTTTATCAGCGCTTGGTGGTGAGCATGGGTCTTCTTGGCCTGTTCTCGTTGTTCTTCTAGCTTGATTATTTCTGTTTGCCTTAGTTGTAAGGGAGAAGTGGATACTTCATCAATGTATTGTACTAAGGACAAGGAGGGAATGACTAAGTGAGTAGGAAGAACTGCTTCTCTCCCGTAAACTAAATTAAAGGGAGAAGTGTCGATAGAGGCTTTCTTTGTAATTCTGTCTGCCCATAGGGCGTTTACTAGCGCTTTATGCCAATTTTTTTGGTTTTGGTCGACTGTCTTTTTGATAATCCTGATTAGGTTCTTGTTCGTTGATTCAGCCAACCCATTACCTTGCGGATAGTAGTTGGCAGAATACTTCAGTTTGAACCCTCTTTTGAGCGCGAACTCAGTCATGGTATTTCCAGAAAAATATGAAGCATTATCGAATATTAAGGCCGTTGGCAATCCAAACCTAGTAATGATAAACTGATCTATGAATTCAATAATGTTTTCAGAATTAGCTGTCTTGAGAGGAACTGCCTCTACCCATTTAGTAAAATAGTCAGTTGTCGTGAGGATATACCTATGTTGTTTAGAGGAGTGAGGAACGATCTCATCTATTATGTCCAGGCCCCATTGGCTGAACGGTTGTTCGATGTTAACCGGCTGCAGTGGCATGGATGACTTCTTTTGTTTTCCTGCAGCAGTCTGGCAGACTTGGCATTTTCTTACGTGATTGTACGAGTCTTTGAACATCGTGGGCCAGTAGTATCCTGCACGTAAGATTTTGTGCGCGGTGGCTTCTCCAGCATAGTGTCCACCTGCTGGTCCATCGTGGAGTTCCTGCAAAACCTTTTCGGCTTCAGTTTTCTCAAGACATCTAAGAAGCACAGAATCATAATTTCTTTTAAACAGGACATCATTCACGAGTTGGTATTGTTTGGCTTTTAATCTCAGGGCTCTCTTCTTGATGTGATCCAGGTGAAATGGAGCATGCCCGTTCTTCAGGAAATAAATGATGTCAGCATATAATGATTCTGCGTCGTTTAGGCTTACCTCATACGCGTGTACCTCTTCAGACGATTTTTTGGGGATTTGCGATGCTCCAGCTAACATCTTGCAGAAGCCTTGGCCTCGAACGATGTGTGCCGGCTTGATCTCCAGGTCGTATTCTTGCAAGGCGGTGATCCAATTCGCTCTCTTTTCGCCCACATCCTTCTGTATCAGGAGATTTCTTACCGCTGGGAACGGTACTATGACCTTGGTATGGGCCTTTAGCAAGAATGGTCTGAAATATTTAATCGCTTTAAAAACGGCATATGCCTGTTTCTCTACGTCTGCATATTTCAGCTCAGCACCTTGTAAGTTTGGGCTAAAGAATGCGATTGGAGCTTCTACCTTTTCTTGGTTCGCTTGAGTCAAGATTGCAGCATAAGAATTCTCTGAGGCAAACGTGTATAAGACAAAAGGCTCTGAAAAGTTTGGGGTTGCTAGAGATGGAGCGTTGATGATGGCTTGTTTGATTAAGTTAAACGCTTCGTGCTCGTCTAGACCCCATTTAAAGTTTGAATTCTTTTTTATCATTTTTTGTAAAGGAGAAATAATACATGAAAAATCTGGGACAAATCTTTTGACAAAATTGATCTGTCCTAGGAAAGATTGCATGGTCTTTTTGTTATGGGGCATGGATATCTCGGAAATTTCTTTGATTCTGTCAAGTTCAATGTGAATGCCAGATTTGGACACTATGAATCCTAGCAATTTTCCTTCACTCAACGCAAAAAAAGATTTCTTCGGGTTAAGCGAGATCCCATACCTTAAACATCTTTGAAAGATTTGCTTCAAATCTTTGAGGTGGTCATTTCGGTTCTTGGAGTACACAGTTATATCATCTAGGTAAATCACTACCGATTTGTTGACTAAACCTTTAAACGCGATGTCCATGGCCCTTTGAAAAGTAGCGTCGGCGTTGATCAGACCGAACGACATTTTCTGATACGCGTAGGTACCCCATTTAGTTCGGAAGGTGGTTTTTAACTGATCATCTGGGTGTACCAACACTTGGTTATATCCTGAAAATCCGTCCAGGAAAGACATTAACTCTAAGCCTGCGATTGCCTGTAATATTTGCTCCATAGGTGGGAGGGGAAAATTGTCTTTCTGACAGGCTTTGTTGAGGTTCCAGAAGTCGATGCAGATTCTAATATCTCCATTTTTCTTCCTAACGGGTACCATATTGGATACCCATTTGGAATGTCTGACTGGGAAGATTATTCTGGCTCTCAACAATTTATTCAGCTCAGTTTTTATCTGACTTTCCAAGTTGGGGTGGATTTTTCTGAGCTTCTGCTGGACAGGTTTCTCGTTGTCAATCATGGGGATAGTGTGTTGAATGATAGAAGTGTTGTAAGTCTTCAGCTCATCGTAATTCCAAGCGAAGACGTTTTTGTACTGTCGTAGAAGACGGATACATGCTGATTTTTCTTCAGGAGCCAGGCCTTGTCCTAGATTAACGTTTTGCGGCTTCTCATCGGTTCCTAGGTTCACTGATTCGTAGTTCAGAGTCGAACTGTAAAGTTTGGCATTAGCTGACCTTTTGAACCGACTTTTCAAGTCGTATAAGTCTTTTAGTTTGACCACCGATTTGGGTATGGCATTATCAGTGTTATTTTGTTGTATCTGGTGATCATGACAGTCTTCGTCGATTATCTGGTTTGAGTAGGATCCTTCGGAGGTGAGGAAACTTACGATGTCTGGGTCGTCGTTGAATACTCTCCAGTTAGTGATGTTGTCAGGGATAGACGGTTTAAAAATCAATTCTATCGAAAACCTATCTGGACTAAAGTCTTCGAAGGGAATGAGTCTGGAGGCTACGTTAGCTAACAGGTCTGCGCTTGCGTTGTGAAGTCTCGGGATTGACGAAATATTGAACGCTATAAAATGTGCAGTGAGATCTTGTACTAAAGATTGATAGTGCTTTAAATGACTAGACAGGCAGTGTATGGTGTTACGTACCTGTTTGACGATGATCTCGGAATCTCCAAAGACTTGAAGATATTTGACGTTGCAGCCGATTGCTTTGTATAGGCCTTGCACCAAGGCTTCATATTCCACTGTGTTGTTCGTGCAATCGAACTCCAGTCTGCATGTGAGCATGGTCTTATTTCCGTCAGGGCTAATCAAAACGCATCCTGCTCCCGCTCCCTCGTTGGATTTAGAGCCATCAAAATATAATTTCCAAAATAAAGAAGTATTTACAGGGTTATCTAAGAAACTAACACATTTTGAATCATCAGTCTGGGAAAAGTTTTCTACTTGGGACAAAACTGAATTTTCTAAATATGGTGATATGTGAGCATTGAAATTTCCGAGGAAAGAGTCTACCGAGTAGTTGCCTATGATGCTGCTGTTGTATGCTATGGCTTCATTCTCTCCTTCCAAATCCGTCACTATGTATCTTTGGTGCAATTCTCGTTCAACCTTTATTTGATTTGGTTTCCCGTTGAAGGGTAACCACATGTGCGACCAGTCGGTCGAAAAGTATCCGTGGAGTTTCTCGGACCAGTCCCTGCTAAGAATCAGGCCATAAAATTCAGGGATTTCAGCCACTAGGATGTCGATAACTTGGCATACCTTGGGGTTAGACGACAGTCTTATGGTCACTTGATTCAGTTCACCTATCACTTCGACTTGTGATCGATCAAGTTGAACTATGCGTACTGCGGATTTTTGCAGTTGAACGTTGAGTTTGGCACATATTGACTTGGGTAGAATATTGGTTGAAGCAACAGAATCAACCAAGCAGTTGTGCACGTTTCTGTTAAAGATTTCATAAGTGAGGAGGAAAGGAGGAGTATGAGATCTAGATCTCCCTCCAATCAAAGCGATGTCATTTGGATCGATTTTATTGATTGTGTTGATTGGAGGTCTTCCTATATTATGGGAAGCTACAACTGTAGGTAAAGGCGTAGTAGGTACGGCGTGTAACTCTTTCATCATGATTTTATGTTGGTGTTTCAATTTGCTCAACTTGTACAGGGTGATATTAGCCCTAGTCTTTTTCATGTCATCGATGATGTTATACTCCATTTCATCCGACACTATTAGTGTCTTTGATGGAGGCATTTGCTCTGATTGGACTGGGCTAAAAGAGGTCGCTTTAGCAGTTGTTTTCTTTGGTGCGACCCTTTCTTTTGCTGCAGGGCTTGCGCCCTTCTGTTTTGGGATATTCTGGGGAGGATCAAGCTGATTTCTGTTTCGTGTGCTAACCAGAAGTGCTTCTTGATCTTCCTCTTGTGGGAGGATGAAATCCCACATTCCTTGCAGTTCCACCACTTCTTCATCGTCGGTCTGTGTTTCGATGGTGCTCTCTTCTTCTTCTTCGTCAGATTCCACGTTTGAGACCACGTTGGGTGGTTTCGTCTCCATAGGAGGATTTCTCTTAAAAATCCTAAAAGGCTTTCTTGGGGACGACTCTGCTACTTGTTTCCTTATGTCAATCATCTCGTTGGACATGGCCTTTAATACCTTTTGTAATCCTTCCATGTTGAAAGGATCTTTCGTTTGCTTCTTCTTGGTGTCTTCTTTGAAAGAGATTTTCTTAGATTTACGCTCTTCGATTGTAGATCTCTTTTCTAGGGCTACTACGCGTCTTTCAACTACCAACGCCTCAGCCAAATTTTCGACTAAGGTTGTCTTGCTCGCCCTATCTACGAAGATGGCCAAGTTTGAAGGTAAGGCCGTGATGTACCATTCGCATCTTACTTCCTCGCTGGGTTGAGAAGCAGCGGGGATTTTGTTGAGGATCTTGTTGAACCGTAAGTTAAAATCTTTAATGGGTTCTCTAGCCTCAGCTTTGAGATTGGATAAATCGTTGATCAGTGTCGCTGTCGATCTATCATCGCCGAATTTGGTGAGAAATTGATTTTGAAAAATGTCCCAGCTGGTGATAGATCCGGAGGGCAGCGAAAAGTACCATGACCCGGCTGTCCCTTGCATTGTATAGGGGAAAAGTCGGACCACGACATCTTCGTTGGTAACTCCGTTGAGATTAACAGAAAGCATGAAATTATTGATATGTTCTTCAGCTAGCATTCCTGTTTCTGGATTGAATTTCGGCAGCCATTTCTCAGGATGGGCAGGTATTGGACTTAGGGGTGGAGGCATTAAAATCGCCCCAGGATTGTTCCATCGAGATTGGGCCATCGCTGAGTGACTAGTTAACAAAAGTGTAGAAGATGATCTTTGATGTTGAGAAGATGGAGATGTTACGATCTTCGACGATTGCGGAGGAAGGGTTGTGGGAGATGGATGAGTGTTTTGAGGTGACGACGTGGGTGGTAGACTTCACGGAGAGGGAGTTGAAATGGACGAAGTGGATGAAAGAGTCTCTCTGTCAGACTCTGGAAGTGCTTTCCTTGCTCTTTTCCTAGTAGGGAGAGGGGTTTCAGTTGGCTGGATGCCAAACTTTTCACTCTTCAATCGGGTCAGGGGATGAGCAGGGTTGTACTGCGAAGTCAAGATGCCTTTAGATTTATCAGACTTCTGGGTGAAAATAGAGAATCCCTGGAGTTTACCGATCAAAGTTTGAACTTCAGGGGGATCGATAATAGGACGGTCTGATGTATCGGGGAGTATAGCAGCGGTGGATGTCCGAGCGACTTCTAGTTCCGAGTTTAGTCATACTGGAGAAGTCGGGGAAGTTGGTGAGGGTGATTTGCTCTCAGAATGGTATTTGGATTTTGAATTATGCGCCATTCATAGCTCGTGCCCTCCTTCTAGCACCAGAAATGTTGAGGGCCCCAAAGTCGGGTCGACAACAAGGGGGATACCCACCCGGTCCGGAACCTGGTTGGCGGCTCCTTGCCCGTTTGGAGTAGCGGGTCCGACTTGGGGTAATGGGACCAGTTTCCCAATGTGAAGGGTGTGCGTGTGTGTGTAGAGTTTGATGATATTAATCTAAGAGGTTTCTTTGAACTAGTCTTAATTCTAACAGCTAAACTACTTCTATACTAATGTGATCTATTGAAGAGAAACAATACATCTAATCTACGCTAACCCGGGGTGTTCTCTTTTGTTATGCGATCTAGAAATATTTCTAACAACAGCTGGTAATAAAGATCATTCAACCGTTATCATAATATAAATCGATAAAGATAAACCATTCTGCATAAGAAGTTAGGTAGAGTAGTTGTGAACAGCATATCGCATAATCAATTTTCTATATGTCAAGCATAAATAAATGACTCCACCGTACAGAAGTGCCAAATGGTAATATAGACATTCATACAGTAACATATAAAGAACTCAGCTGTATATCACTTTAGGGATACTAGCAGAATTTAGTCAAGAGTTAAAAGTACCATTTATGACTGATTTCACTAATAAACTTCAAGCAATAATGATTTACTTCTACTTGTTCTAATATCTGCTAAGAGTACAGAAGTGCAACATCAGTAACAGACATTAAAATGCAAACATAAATAAATCTCGATCCATCCATTCATCAAAAACCTCCTCTGAGGGTGCAGAAGTGCATGTTCTGAGGACAAGTTTTTTGACAGATTTTCGGACCCTTCTCCAAATGCCATGAGAAGGGTTAAATACTACTAGCTAATTGATCTTAATTACATGAATTTAGGGAATCGGCTTCAAATGACCGCCCTTTACTAAAAGCAAATTTATTTCTAAAACTTTAAATCTAATTTCTGACCGTTTTGTATATTCTCTTTAGTGCTGTCAACTGCGCAACGCTTTCCTGGGAAGAGTCGGCTGGCTGCCTTCTTCTTTTGCTCGGGAGATAAAAGTGGAAATAACAAGAGCTGGCACCTTCTTCTGACAGACCAGAAGATATTTTCGAAAAACTTTCTCTAGCTGGGTGTATTCGCCGTGTGTATATTTAGCACAACCCAGGTTCTTCTCGAACTGATTTTGCTGTTGCTGTTTCGGTTTCCGGTCGTGCGAATGACTGAGTGGGTTAGGAGTCGTGCTGTATGGACATCCCCCTGTTTCGAGGTTTGTTTCCGTTCTTTGTTCCAGGTTTTTCTGGAGCGTCTTCCTTCCTATGCGCTTCTTTCTCTGCTTTACCAAGTCTGAGCTTCAGGATCTTTTGTGAACACGCTGCTTTTGTGCGCCTTTGACTCTGAGTCTTGGATAGTCTAATTTCATCAGTGCTGGTTGTCTGATAGTCTGGAATCCGCGGTCCTGCTGCATGCGGCATTCGTTTGCGGAGGCATCTTCTCTCTGCTATTTGATTGGCGTTTTCCCCTTTCTCTCAGATGTTTCCTGCATATAGATTTATATCAGTTGCGTGTCTTGCAGTCTACGCAAAGAAGAAGGGAAATGAAAAGATTGACATAAAAGCATTAAACTCTAATGAATGCATAATCCTGACATGCATCATGACTTGACTCTTCGATAAATGCGATGCAATAATTCCTTGATACTCAAGCATGTGGTCATTAATTTCTTTTAAGGCGCGCGCTTGGTCTTGGGTTTATCGTGTGATGAGTCTTTTCATATCGCAGATCGCAGATCGCAGTTTACTGATATCGCAGATCGCACATCGCGGATCACAGATCGCAGATCACAGATTTTATTCAATGGTTCATGGTGCCATAGCGTGACGTTTGCGATGTGCGATGTCGCATATCGACGATCGGCGCTTCTTGGAGGTCCTCCTTTTAGAGCGCGTTTGAGATGCATGTGACGCGATGAACTTCGCGTCACTCTTTCGCAGTTTTACTTTTCGCGCTTTAAGTAATGCTTCAACCTTTCTTTGCGATGCGATTTAAGCCTTAGGGAGAAAAATACAAAAATTTAACAAAATATTTTTTGGGATTTTTTGTTCAGGGTCCCCCCTTTGCTCGATGTTATTGCTAATATCAAGCAAAGAGTGGGGGTTGTTGGTGACCACAACAGGACCAGACACCAAAATACAAGAAAGTGAAGTAAGGGGCCTTCCGAAGATAGTATGGGATAATGACGGCCCAATCCTACCGGTGAAGGTAATAGAGGAAGTTACGCTGACCTCCTGATGACAACCTGCGCTGGTGCAAGGCCCTAAGCTTCGCAAGGGTTCCCTCTAGTAGTACCGTTGAGAGTGATACAACCTCGACCTCAGGTGCCATGGGATTCCACTCTGCAGCCACCTATGTAGATCCCTGGGAGAAGCAACTAAGGTTACCAACTCATGTCAGAAGCCAGGTGGAACAGTCTTGAGGTAAGATCCGACAAGTAGAAGAGGGGGTATCTCTCTTCCTTATCTTCAAAAACCCTCGTGCTTAACTCCCAGATCCAGAGCTTTCCTAGTCTTCCTAATGCTATTGGATTTTCACTCACTATTCAGATTCCTATGTTTGACAGTTTAAATGGCCTTAGAGATTTTTCTCTCCACACGCCTAATCCAAGGCCCTAAAGAATCCTAAAACTTGTTGGTGTGTCTAAATTGACAATTATAAAAAAATTTTAGTGTATTTTAATTAGCGCTTGTTTTTAAATGGGTTGTTCTTTAAGTCAAGGGATAAGCGGAAGTGAAACTTGTGGTGTTTTGATGCAAAAGAAATTAATAAAAGCCAAAATATATGCAAATGCACTCATTTTGTTCTTCGATGAAAGAAATTTCTACTAGGTTCTGAGGAACTTCTAAGAAAGCAAAACAAAAAAATTCTTTTCTTTTACTCACGCTTCACACTCACAAAAATTAACAAAACTACGGATGCCCTAAAAGATGCACAAATTTATCCTAATGCAATGAGTACATGCTGATGCAAAACTTAAGACTATTCTAAATCAAATAATGAAAGTAACTTGTTTATCAATTCTAATTTGCCACTTAAGATGTTTAGATAGAATATAAGTTGCTAATGCCCATTTTTTTCCAAACACTAAAAGAAAATTTCAAGACAAACAACAATGCACTTTCACTCGCAAAAAGGAAACTAAATCAAAACAAGGCCAAAGAAAGAAAAACCAAGTTTTCAAGAAGTTTTCTTCAAAAGAAAGAACAAAAATGACTTCTAAAAAGTGCTCCAACTAAGACTGAAACTTTATGATTGAAGAATAGGCAACAAAACACTTTGCAAGTTAACAACACAAAACGGGTGAAAAATCAACAAAAAGCTTGTTTCAAGATGCTCTTAACAATCAAAAAGTAGCCCAAAAGAGCTTGGTGACAACAATCAAAAGATCAAGAAAGACAACTCTCAAAATCGTCACACAACAATTTTCAGAAAGCAAGAAAAGTAAATGGTCGCAAAGATGCAGTTTTGACACGCAAACAAAAATATCACAAAACAAGATTTACCACAAAGATTGAGACCAATATTTCTGCCCTGGAAGACCAGAACAACCAAGATCCCTATAAATAAATCTTGTGTGCTTAAAAAAAATGATGATGCTTGCAACAAAACAAAACAAGACCACTACTTTCCACAACCAGAGAGAGTCTGAAATCATGAACTTGCTGTAAAAATAAAGACTGACACAGAAAAGTAACTGTTCAGGAAAGGCTGTGACTAGTAGACAGATCTTCAGAAACAAAAATATTTTTAAAATCTTGAAAATTATAGGGTATACGCGACTGCGTTAATGCACAGTTGCGTGTATACACTATTTAGCATAAGGAAACCTACGTATACATGGGTTCGCTTGAGGAAACTTGCATACATACACTTTTGTAAACTAAAAAAGTAGCATATATAACGGATTACAAGAAAAGACAAAAAAAACAGGTCTGAAGAAACTGATCAAACTTATAGTTCAGGTTCCTACAGCAACAGAGTACACAGTCATAGCAAGCAAATAAACAGCTAAGCCCTGATTGGCTTGAATAAACCCAAACTAGGAACAACAATACTATTGTCCCCAGTGGAGTCGCTAATTCTGCAGAGGGACAAAGTCCCCTAGGGTCTTGGGTCAATACCCTAGCAGATCGGGGGTTATCTACAAAGAAAACCAAGCATTCCACGTAGCCATGATGCTAATATAAACAAACTACACAAAGAGAGGTGCACCTGGGGTCCTTTGTTTGGGAAGATCCAGCCAGGGTCTAAACCCTCTTAGAGTTCCTTTCAATCCTTCAACCTGCAAAATAATCAATTCCAGAAAGCACAGTAGTATATTGACCAAGCATCATAAAAAAATCAACTTCATAGCATATTGAAAGGTAGTTAGTTATATCATTAAAACAACTAGTCATATATAAATCATAACATTGATATCATAAGCATGAAGAAGATCAATATCAGGAACAAGACAAGTGTTTCTTTTAACTAAAGTACAGAAAGGAATGATTTCACCTGAGTCTTCCTTTTGCAGGCTCCAAGCAAAACCGTCCTCCGGATTCATCCAATCTCAAGCCTTCAACAAGTTCCTTCCATGACTCACTCAAAGATATCTCAACTAATGGAAAGACATAATAACTCAAGGAAACAAGGTTTCCTGTAATGGGGGAAGCGCTGGAAGCACAAGGATCTTGAAATCTGGTCAGGGATAATCTCAGCAGAGTGATTTTTCTCTCTATCTCTCCTACTTAGGCCTTCCCATTGAAGCCTTTTTATACTTCTCCCAAAGTAGTTTTTTAGTTGGGAATTCATTGGCAACAGTTGGGCCACTGGCACTAATAGGTAATAAACAGGTAAAACCTGTGATCTCCACCCAAAATTTAAGGAGATTTTATTTTTTAAAGTGTTTTAAGACATATACGCGGGTTGGGTATACACAGACCCGCGTACACACACATTTAGCTCAGGGCAATGTCGCGTATAGGGAGTAAAAACACTGTTTTTAAAGTATTTGGACCAAGTTTGGAAGGAGGGGTTTCCCTAGGCCATGAATGCAACATCACAAACATCAAGAGTGACATTTGGAGCTATAACACTTTATCACATAATTTATCATAATTTATCATACAATTCCATTTTATAATTATTTATGCTCTCATAGATAAATATTATTTCTTCTCCTTTATTTTTAATAAATTGATGATTATTATGCATGATTTTACCAATGATGGTTTACTAATGGATTTGTTGAAACATCACTCACCATTTTAGCCTCCAATATCTTTTCAAGATTGTAAATTTGATCTCCAGCTCATTATTAAATATTCCAACTCAGAAATTTGCTGGAATAAGAAGTGATAGTTTTGCATTGAAGGTTTCGGTCAAATGAAGAAGAATCTAGAAAATCTGAAACATGGGTTTTGTCAAAAACGAACTGTATTATTTTTATGATGAGCAGTTTTCCCAAATTCGGTCTGTATTAAGAGAAATAGAAGGTTCTACAAAGAATATTTTCTCAGATTTGTTGTTGCTTCCATATTCCAAATTATTTCAGTTGAAATACCAAATTCGACTTGTTCCTGTTGAATGTTGATGGAGAGATATTTCAAATATGATCTTGCAGATCAATTTGTTTGGAAAAATCCAATTTTGTAATGGGAATCATTTTGTAAACATCTCTATTGTAACTTATCTTTACTCTCTATGTATTTAAATGAAAACAAATATCAAAGAGAGGAGGATGATAAAGGAGGATAATGGGGGATAATAGGATAGGATTGTTATAGACATTTTTGTGCCTTACAGCATTGAGCATGAAATGTCCATAATCTAAGGGATCCAAAGTCCCTAAACATATTGTTCCTACCCCTAGAGGAACAAGGCTAACAAACCACATCAATTCATAAAAGTTCTCCACCTGAAACTGCTCAAAAACAAGTCAATTCAGGATCATGTCAACTACTCCACTGACCATCTGCGATGAATGTCAATGGCTCCACTGGCTACCTGCGTTGAATGTCAACTGGAACAAAGGCTACCTGCGCTGAGCGAGAATGGACAAGTGGCAGTCTCATTTCTCAAGGTGTTAAGACCTAGGAAGCTTCCAAAATGACACTTGCCTCAGGGAATTCGACTGGTGATGAGTAAGAGGTTCCAAATCTCCAAGTGGAAGCAAGAACCTCCAAGTGGACTCAAGAACTGATAGAGGGAGAGGACACTAGCCAGATCTCAAGCTGACTCATCCTCTCTCCAAACATCTATATATGGATCTCTTCTCCATGAGATCTAGAGGCTGGAATTTCATAATTGCAAAGAATTGCTGTTGGTTTGAGACTGGAATCATTGGGTGCTTAATGCTTTGAAGGGGCTGAAGATAGGAATTCCATTTGCTGGGAAGGAGATGCTGGATTGGAGCCCTCTGGGTTGTATCTCTTCCTGAACCTTGTTATTCATCAATAAAGCTATCTTGGTTTCTCCTATATGCTGATGTATTTTGATGTATAAATATATTAGTGTATTTGGTTTATTTCTAATCCTAAACTAGTTATGAATGTGAACATCTGTCTTTGTGTAGTGTTCTTCTCTTGTCGCAAGTAGCTGTTCTCTTGTGATCTTGCAGGAAGTTGTAGCTGGATAAGCGAGAAGGCAAGTAGCTGTGAACACCCAGAGAGAAGGGAGATTGGATCGAGGGACAAACGGAAGACACCGGTAAGTCTATTGATCTCTCTTCTTTCACATTTCATAAAGGAAGAAACCAGTGTAGCTGTACTCGTTTGTTGCTAAGGCACTGTCACACCTTAGGTGGATAGGATCGTCCTGCATAGGCATTTTTCCCCACAACAAATTGGCGACTCCACTGGGGAAGATTCGTTTAGTAATTTTGTTTGTGTTTCAATCATTTGTTTGCATCATAGACTTGACAGCAACAGTCGAACTGCATCTTTCCCGGATGCAAAGTAGAAAGTTGTTGCTTTGATCCAATTGCTGGACTTGTCTATGATCTAAACAATGGATCCACAAATGATTTGATGATCCTTGTGATAGATCTTAGTAGCTTTCAAAACATCCCTTTGATTATACCTTGCTTGTGTTTCTGATTTTGGCCTGAAACTGTTGATTTTTGAGCAATTTGTGACCCAGAACCCAGGAGAAATGAGAGTTTCTCCTTCAGCGCAACTGCTGTGAAGGCAGTCTGCATTTCAACGCAGGTCCTGTGAAGTCTAACTGCGTTGAATGTCAAATCCTCAATGTTGAGGTTGCGCTGAACCAATTTGGCCTTGTGCAGCTGGGGTTCTTTGCTCTCTGTTGCCCTGTTTTGATCTCTGTTTTTTGCAGCCTTTAACCAGCATAGGTACTGGTCAGATAACTCCTTTACTTTGCTTAGATTCTGCCTCCTTTTGTACAAAAAGACTGTGAGTGTTTTTATGTGTTTGTGGCGTAATTTACAGTTTTCCTTTGCATGAGTAAAATAGTCATCCTGTAGCCCTTGATTCAGATCTGATTGATTGTGATCTTAGGAGAGAGTTCATTGGCTGTTTGCAGATTGATTATACATTTACTTTTGCTTATTGGTTTGAATTTGTCTCTTTTAAGTGTCAAAACAAGTCTTTATTTCGAAAATCGTTAAGTGTCGTAATCTCTTCTATCTTCTCTGATTTCGAAAAAGTGAACTTGTTTGTATAGATCATTTAAAAGCAAATTCAAAGTTGTACAAAAATCTTTCTTTGTAGGCATCAATACTAAGAAAGCGGAAAACAAACACCTGCATTGTGCATTTTGCATTTGATAGTTTGCATGTTGGATTTAGGAAAAGTGCATTAGAGTGTGCTGGTTGCTCTTTGAGAAAAGATGGTGTCTTTCTTTTCCCTTAGTAGCTAGGATTTTCAAAGTTGAAAAGATATAAAGCTTGCTTATCATCTTTAGACTGCATTTAGGAATTTGTATCATACATCTCGTGGTGAACCTTGAAAGGCAAAATTTAAAAGGATCAACCTAAAATAAATTGAATGAACTTAAAAACGCTTTGTAACATAACGCACAACATAGAGGTCTAGGCTAGAGACGTGTTCTGGCGTCGTTAAGCCTAGTGACTGTCGATCTCGTGGAAGGTGGGTGATTCCTCCTGAGGGAAGATAGTGCTAGTACGGATTGTGCTCCCACGTACCATCGTGTATATATTGGGAGACCCCTATAGGCATATATCCTTTATCCTTAGGAAGCCGTGTTGGCCGTGTTGTGGGGAAAAATGCCTATGCAGGACGATCCTATCCACCTAAGGTGTGACAGCGCCTTAGCAACAAACGAATACAACTATTATGATTTCTTCCTTTATGAAATAGGAAAGAGGGGAGATCGGTAGACTTACCGTTGTCTTTCGGTTGTCCCTCGAACTAGATCCTCTTCTCTTTGTGTGTCCACAGCTACTTGTCTCCTCGCTTGATCAAGAGAACAGCTACTTGAATCCCACGAGATCATAAGAGAACAGCTACCTGTGACAAGAGAACAACTACTTGCGACAAGAGAAGAACACAACACAAAGGCAAATATACATATTCATAAATGATTCAGGATTAGAAGGAAATCAAATATACTAATGCAATCATACAAAGTACACCAGCATATAGGAAAGAATCAAGATAGCTTTATTGATTGATAACAGGGTTCAAGAAGAGATACAACCCATAGGGCTCCAATCCAGCATCTCCTTCCTAGCAGAATGGAATTCCTTCTTCAGCTCCCTTCAAAGCATTAAGCACCCAATGTCTCCAGCCACAAACCAACAGCAATTCTTTGCAATAACAAAATTCCAGCCTTTAGATCCCATGGAGGAGAGATCCATATATAGATATTTGGAGAGAGGATGAGTCAGCTTGAGATCTGACTAGTGTCCTCTCCCTCTCTCAGTTCTTGAGTCCACTTGGAGGTTCTTGCTTCCACTTGGAGATTTGGAACCTCTTACTCATCACCAGTCGAATTCCTTGATGCAAGTGTCATTTTGGAAGCTTCCTGGGCATTGACACCTTGAGGAATGACTCTGCCACATGTCCAAACTCGCTCAGTGCAGGTAGCCTTTGTTGGAGTTGACATTCAATGC
Organism: Pinus tabuliformis; assembly: GCA_031772625.1. Lineage (NCBI taxonomy): Eukaryota > Viridiplantae > Streptophyta > Pinopsida > Pinales > Pinaceae > Pinus > Pinus tabuliformis. The sequence continues at coordinate 857,361,097 of CM062805.1, forward strand.
AGGTAGACTGTGGAGCAGTTGACATTCAGCGCAGATGCTCAGTGGAGCAGTTGACATGATCCAGAATTGGCTTGTTTTTGAGTGTTTTCAGGTGGAAAACTTCTGTGAATTGCTGTGGTTGGTTTGCCTTGTTCCTCTAGGGGTAGGAACAACATGTTTAGGGACTTTGGATCCCTTAGATTATGGACATTTCATGCTCGAGGCTGTAAGGCACAAAAATGTCTATAAAAGTTGCCCCCTAAAGTATGAGGCCGTTTATCGGGTGAAATGCTTTATCCAGGAGGGTCCGAAGTTCATCCATCTGCTGGGAGGAGACCTGTAGTAAAATACAATACAATACATTATGATTCATACTGCTTTCATGATCTAGCTGAGGCGGGCATTCCCATGCTCAGCTTTATGAATTCATTTTTGTACATAGAACATATGATCGTCTCATGGTAGACTGATAATTTTGGCGAAATTATCATCCTTTGAGTAGGATGATCATCTGCTGCAATGATGTACATGTAAAATGTCTTTATTTCTTCTGAATATATATCGTAGCCCGGATGGATGAAACTAGATCCGGGGTCTTCAGACTCGTTCGATCTTCACTCTAAGTACAAGTCGATCCATGTGAGAATTGCGCTGAAGTCGAACATGGAAAGACATCGCTTGATTACCGGTCAATGATGTAAACCGTTAACAAGCGCGAGAGGAATCACCGATAATGCTAATGACCCTCAAGGTACTGCAGTACAATTCACGTGGTGTGAATAAAGGACTTGGCGTCGAACACCATGCAAAATCTTCTGGTTGAAGGTCATTGATGTATACCTGTCGCCGGAAGTGAGAAACTTGCCATTAAGGCATGCAAGCTTCAAAGTACTGAAGGGGTTGTTCCTAGATCAACTTCTTGGATAATGAGCTGATGTCGACAAGAAGCGATCCGTCAAAGGAGGCCCTTGATGAATCCCACATCAGTGACACGGAATGGAGCTAATGATTTTAATGGAGGTGAAAATGATCTGTGACATATGATTCAGGGTGGCGGTCATGAATGGATGAAGGATAATGTATGGCAATGGATGGGACCCGGTTGACTCTTTCTGAACGACTTCTCTTGAACATATGGCGACACTGATGCGATGGATCGGTAGCATTACCCCAAATATGGATGGTATGGCGAGACCATGGTGATGTGACCGGTCAATGAAACAACCCAACCCGATTGTGATATGGAGGAAAAGTGTCATGTTCAAGAGCGACCTGCTACCATCAAAGTTTTCTTGATTTTCTCCCAATTTTTCCCCAGTCATTGCTGACCAGTACCTCTTTATTTTTGTCAAGCTTGAGGAGGATAACATATGCTTGTTCTATAACCTGCCCTTCGGGCAAGCCCATCGCTATGTTTTAACGAGTCTAGCGATAGTGAAACTCGTTCTCATCTAAAGACAAGTTTGTCGCTATTTAGTGGTTTAACGAGTCTAACGACAAGGATAACTCGGTCCTTTTCATTTTTAGAGAGTCTGAAAAGGTATGTAAAGTTGACTCCAAAAGTCCTTTTTCGTCATCTAATCCCTTAAGTTCGAAAAAGTATAAAACAATACAGAAGGGATGAGTTTTCGATAGTTTTAACGAGCCGAATAAAACAAGCGCTCGATATTTTTGTGCAATAATCCCTCAGGTCCAAAAAGATTAAAATCTAGAGGAGGGATAGCACTTCCGGTCGCTTTAACGAGCTGGAAGGCCAAAACTCGGCAATCTTTTCATATTTTACGAGTCAGTTGAAAAGAGCTTAAAGAAGACTCGTCTTCTGAGGAACGAGTGATGAACAAGATTAGCAGCTGATTCCAGGTACAGGTTGGAATTTTCCAATCACGACAATGTCACAAGGATGGCTAGGTGAAATCACTCTTCGCAGCTGTTCCTAAAAATGGGTAAACAATCATATGGAGGTAAACGATCGGCCAAATGAAAAGTGGAGGTGACGGTGCAAACACGACCAAGGCTTTTATGGCTGATAAGGTTACGTACACAATGATTATTTTACCGGTAATGGGTTCATTTTTTAAAGAGCTTGAATGCGCCAAAACACTGCTCAAGCTTATGTTTATTTTTTAACGAGCATGAATTCCGCGTTAAAACTGCTCGGATCTTGCGTTTATTTTTTAACGAGCATGAATTTTATGCTAAAACTGCTCGTTAAGTTTGCATGCCCCCATCATAACAACGCAAATCGAGGTGCATGCCCCCAAGCTTCATTGCATTCAACTCGGTGGTTGGAATGAAGGTTTACCTTTGAGATTTGGAAAGGGGATTGTTTCATTTTTTAATGAGGTTGACACAGTAAAAGAATTATCCTCATGACTCCTTGTTTCATTTTTTAACGAGGTTGACATAAGATAAGAACCATCCTCAGAGTCCAAATACATTAGATATAGAAGGTTTCATATTCCACTGTGGCCACTTCTACCAGATTACTCGGAGGCGGTAGGGAAAAAGTACCTATTAAGGCAGGGTCTTTTAGGAGACCTACTCCGATATTTTGGAGCGAATGATCGCTTCCATGGATCATGGGAATGCTTCCTATAACTTGTGAACCATTAGGGAGGAAGTTTTGTTGGTCGACGATCGTAATCCCTCCTTCAAACGGGAATGCGATCTGCCTAAAATAAGTCGACACAACAGCAGCCATGGCATAGATCCATGGTCTTCCCAGTAGGATGTTGTAGTCAAGATTCCCATCGATGACCTCAACATCAATTTCCACTGTTTTTCCTCCCAGTTCAACCTTCAAGTTATTAAGGATACCGTACGGGGTATAAGTCCTTCCGTCGAAAGCTTTTAATGTCATCGAAGATCGCGACAAGTTTGGAGATCCTAAAGTCTTCCAGCAACTCATCGACATAATACATGTAGATTCTCCCTCATCAATAATTGTTCTGTGAACAATTTTGTTGAGGGCTTTCACTTGAATAAGGAAAGATAGTTGAGCTGGTAACTGAGGATCGTATCCTTTGTGATCAAAGGATACAAGATTGGAATCCTTAGGATCAACCCCACCAATAGCTGATAACAAAGCCTGCCTTTGGGATGGGAAATTCTGTAGTACTTCAAGAGTCGACATAGCGGATGGCGATTGGGCCAAATCTTCCACTATGTTATAATGCTGCGCCACCCTGGCGCGAGGATTAAATGTCGACTTGTGTACTACTCCCTTTGGCGGTTTTATTGTTAATTCAGGAATGATGGGTGGTACAACTTCTGTCGAAGTTGTTGTCAAACTACTTGGTTGATCTTTACCTTTGCCGTTCGACAGCGGCGGATTCCCATAATCTTTGTTCCTTGTCGAAATCAAAGCATCATTTTATTGCTTGGAGATCGATAACATTAGCACTTGCGACGGGGAAGCATTTCCACTATCAACCAGATTTTGACCTTGATTGGGAAACAGATCAGTTAACACAGTTGAGGTGTGTGAACTTTTGAAGAACTTTTTAAGCTCAGCTTTGTATGGACAATCGGATGTCCAATGATCATCGTCACATATCATGCATGGACTTTTCGGTTTCCCTTTCCTAGGAGGGTTTGAAGAAGTTTTTCCAGGAGATGACTCACCCTGTTTCTTCTTCTTCCCTTTGTTTTGCTTCTTCTTGCTTCCTGGTTGATTGGTTTCTTTGCCTTTATCTGCTGATACGGCATTTACTTCCGAAGCAAGAATTTATTCTTTTGCATTTTGATCCGAATTCTTACGGGCTTTCTTAGGCGAAGCCTTTATCGATTTCGTGTTCGCTGTGCCGATCACGCCATCACCAGCATGAGAGTCACTATTGGATTTAGGAGGAGGAGGAATTGAAAATTTCGGTCTAGGGGCGTCAGGTATTTTGTCGTAGAGCGTGCCAGACTGAGTATAAACTAAGTCTAGATATTGTGCACGAGCAATAACTTTCTCCTCTGTTACGACTCCCCCCTTCGCCACATCTTCCGTTATAGCAGGAAGTAACGACTTTATAAACCATTCAGCTAACAGCTGATCGGGAACGTATGTTTTCACCATCCTACGACGATGACGCCACTCATGTATATGATCAGATATATGAGTGGAAGTTGTCTGCTTGAAGTTGGTTAATATTTTTGTTCCGGTTTCATACCTTATCGGTAATTGAAAATGGGTTAAGAAAGTCGTGGCTAGGGAACTAAAATTGTCGAACGAGGCTCTAGGTAATTCAATATACCATTTTGCCGCTGGACCCGTTAACGTCCTCTGGAAAAGGCGAAGCCTTATCGAATCATCATTTAGGGTGTTTGATGAACACCACAGATGAAAATTCATCACGTGATTCGATGGGTCTTCACCTGGATTTCCATTGAATTTAGGAATGTCAGATGGAAGTTTGTGAGGAATCGCTGGCCACCAAGGGGCGTAAGCAATCGGATCGTGGGTTAACCGGTGTAAATCGGGTAACTCTAAAGTTGCCACGAATGGTAACTGTTAATTCAGGTTAGGCGAAGCATAACCAGGGTACGACGAAATCGCTTGAGCAGTGGGCCTTTGCATACCAGCATAATGTAATTGATGTTGGTATGGCTGATACGGTTGGTGGACTTGACCACTGTAAAGCGGTTGGTTTTGACCGTTTTGAATATACGGTTGTCCACTGTTCGCAAAGATTTGCTGCTCAAAACCTTGGTACACTTGCTGGAATTGTGGTTGTTGGTATTGCACCAGCCATGGTTGTGAAGCCATGTTCTGTTGTGCTATGCTAACCGTTGGACCAAGATGTGGGGTAATTGTACCCGTTTGGACCTGTGTCGCCCCACCAGTTGGCGATTGTGGTTGTGACCCATGGTCAAGGGGCTGTTGCATTACAACCTGAGAAATCTGAGGTTGACATGCAATAGGCATCGCTTGAACTTGTGACACCGTTACAATAGCCGGTGTGGTTGGGATGTTCGTCATAGGTACACACTGTTGCATAGAATATACAACCCTTGGTTATTGAGGTAGTATAGGCACCCAACCACTTGATGTAATTCCAGTATAACCTGAATACTGTTGTGAACTCCCGTATGGATACCCTCCCGGAGGGGGTAGTGAAAGGGCATACTGCCCCCCATACGGTAGCAATCCGGAACTCAAGGGGATTGATTGTCCTTGGGGACTGGATTGCCCAAACTGACCTCCAAAAGGATCAATCTGGCGAGTCTCAACATAAGAGTTGTCGGATATTATTCCGGGTGAACAAACTGGAACAGACCACACTGTCGAAATAGTCCCTTGGTGGACTCCTTCTAGCGGTTGTGAGCTAGTCGGGACAGATGGTATGCCGGCAAACATTGTCGGAGTGACGGCAGGGGCTTCTGCTGTCGCTGTGTCGTTCGACACAGTCCTAGATGTTGACGGTTGTTCAGACATTTTAAGTCTATCCAATAGATTGCCTAGCGATTCTACAGGAACTTCCACTTGTGGTGGATTAACTTCTGATGAAGGAAATAGAGTGACACCGACTCCAAAATGGGTTGGAGTACTTGCTTGCGGATATTCTACAATTTCCTCTATCGCAATCAAACTAGGCGGAAGAGGAAGACCGTCAGGTCCGTAAAATATTTCTAGTGCCGAAGAAGGGGTTGTTTCAACAACGACAGTTGTTTGAGGAACAAAACTCTCTGGACCGGTTACAGATGGAACTGGTTCAGTAACGCAAGTATTTGCCCCCAGACTAGGATCAGTATTACTATCCCTCTGTGGCTATTGAACTTCTTCTATAGAGGTAGGGTTTCCAGAAATGTTTGGAGTAACCGAAATCTCAGATGTAGTTGGAACACTTGTTCTAACTTTGATAGGAGATTTTGAACCGGTTAAACGAGTTCGCTTTGTCCGTACTGTTTTCGATTCCAGAGACAAAGACGGTTGACTCGTAAGCCTCCGCGAACGACGGGGTTTCAATTGAATTTCTTCCACGATTGCGGATTACTCGATCAACCAAAATATAAAAGGGGAAATCGGTGTTTCCGAATTGAATGAATTTTATTAGACGCTTTAGACACAACTTGCTTTTTCACTTTTAAAGAGTCGAGAAAAAGCTAAAGATGACTCTAGTCTCCTTCGATGTTTTAATGAGCCCGAAGTGACAAATGCTCGGATGAACTTTTTCTGTTATAGAGTCTGAAAAAGGCCAAAAGAAACTGCTCTGGAGTTTTAGGCAGAGGGTGTGCCAAACTTTTCGCAAAACCGCAGAATACTTATTAGGGTACGGGCGGTCGATCTTCGTGAATGCTGTGTTCACTGCATTGCGATCAGTAGGGTGGCCGCCACGGCTTCCTAAGGATAAAAGATATATGCCTATAGGGGTCTCCCAATATATACGCGACGGTATGTGGGAGCAAAATCTGTACTAGTGCTATCGTCCCTCAGGAGGAATCACCCACGAGATCGACAGTCACTAGGCTTAACGACGCCGGAACACGTCTCTAGCCTAGACCTCTATGTTGTGCGTTATATTACAAAGCGTTGTTAGGTTCATTCAGTTTATTTTAGGTTGATATTTTTAAAGTTTGCCTTTCAAGGTTCACCACGAGATGTATGATACAAATTCCTAAATGCAGTCTAAGATGATAAGCAAGCTTTATTATCTTTTCAACTTTGAAAATCCTAGCTACTAAGGGAAAAGAAAGATATTATCTTTTCTCAAAGAGCAATCAGCACACTCTAATGCACTTTCCCTAAATCCAACATGCAAACTATCAAATGCAAAATGCACAATGCAGGTGTTTGTTTTCCACTTTCTTAGTATAAATGGCTACGAAGAAAGCTTTTTGCACAACTTTGAATTTGCTTTTAAAATGAATAATACAAACAAGTTCACTTTCTTCGAAATCAACAAGGGTAGAAGAGATTACAATCACTTTGCGATTTTCGAAATAAAGACTTGTTTTGACACTTTGAAAGAGACAAATTCAAACCAATAAGCAAAAGTAAATCTATAATCAATCTGAAAACAGCCAATGAAGTCTCTTCTAAGATCACTATCAATCAGATCTGAATCAAAGGCTACAGGATGACTACTTTACTCATGCAAAGGAAAACTGTAAATGACGCCACAAACACATAAAAACATTCACAGTCTTTTTGTACAAAAAGAGGCGGAATCTAAGCAAAGAAAAGGAGTTATCAGACTGGTACCTATGCTGGTTAAAGGCTACAAAAAACAGAGATCAAAACAGGGCAATAGACAGCAAAGAACCCCAGCTACACAAAGCCACACTGGATCAGCGCAAGTCTAACACTGTGGAGTTGACATTCAGCGCAGGTAGCCTTCACGGGACCTACGTTGAAATGCATACTACCTTCACAGTGCCTGCGCTGAAAGAGAAACTCTCATTTCCCTTGGTTTCTGGGTCACAAAAAGCTCAAAAATCAACTGCTTCAGGCCAAATCAGAAACACAAGCAAGGTATAAACAGAGGGATGCTTTGAGAGGGTACTAAAGACTATCACAAGGATCAACAAATCATTTTTGGATCTAGTTTAGATCATAGACAAGTCCAGCAACTGGATCAAAGCAGCAACTTTCTACTTTGTATCCGGGAAAGATACAGTTTGATAGTTGTTGTCAAGTCTATGAAGTAAACAAATGACGGAAACACAAATGAAATGAATAAACAAGTTCTCCCCAGCGGAGTCGCCAATTTGTTGTGGGGAAAAATGCCTATGCAGGACGATCCTATCCACCTAAGGTGTGACAGCGCCTTAGCAACAAACGAATACAGCTATTATGATTTCTTCCTTTATGAAATGGGAAAGAGGGGAGATCGGTAGACTTACCGTTGTCTTCCGGTTGTCCCTCGAACTAGATCCTCTTCTCTTTGTGTGTCCATAGCTACTTGTCTCCTCGCTTGCTCAAGAGAACAGCTACTTGAATCCCACGAGATCACAAGAGAACAGCTACCTGTGACAAGAGAACAGCTACTTGCGACAAGAGAAGAACACAACACAAAGGAAAATATACATATTCATAAATGATTCAGGATTAGAAGTAAATCAAATATACTAATGCAATCATACAAAGTACACCAGCATATAAGAAAGAATCAAGATAGCTTTATTGATTGATAACAGGGTTCAGGAAGAGATACAACCCATAGGGCTCCAATCCAGCATCTCCTTCCCAGCAGAATGGAATTCCTTCTTCAGCTCCCTTCAAAGCATTAAGAACCCAATGTCTCCAGCCACAAACCAACAACAATTCTTTGCAATAACAAAATTCCAACCTTTAGATCCCATGGAGGAGAGATCCATATATAGATATTTGGAGAGAGGATGAGTCAGCTTGAGATCTGACTAGTGTCCTCTCCCTCTCTCAGTTCTTGAGTCCACTTGGAGGTTCTTGCTTCCACTTGGAGATTTGGAACCTCTTACTCATCACCAGTCGAATTCCTTGATGCAAGTGTCATTTTGGAAGCTTCCTGGGCATTGACACCTTGAGGAATGACTCTGCCACATGTCCAAACTCGCTCAGCACAAGTAGCCTTTGTTGGAGTTGACAGTCAACGCAGGTAGACAGTGGAGCAGTTGACATTCAGCGCAGATGCTCAGTGGAGCAGTTGACATGATCCAGAATTGGCTTGTTTTTGAGTGTTTTCAGGTGGAGAACTTCTGTGAATTGCTGTGGTTGGTTTGCCTTGTTCCTCTAGGGGTAGGAACAACATGTTTAGGGACTTTGGATCCCTTAGATTATGGACATTTCATGCTTGAGGCTGTAAGGCACAAAAATGTCTATAACAGGCCGCCCTACTGATCACAATGCAGTGAACACAGCATTCACGAAGATCGACCGCCTGTACCCTAAAAAGTATTCTGCGGTTTTGTGAAAAGTTTGGTACACCCCCTGCCTAGAACTCCAGAGTAGTTCCTTTTGGCCTTTTTCAGACTCTATAACAGAAAAAGTCCATCCGAGCATTTTTCACTTCGGGCTCGTTAAAACATCGAAGGAGACTAGAGTCATCTTTAACTTTTTCTCGACTCTTTAAAACTGAAAAAGCAAGTTGTGTCTAAAGTGTCGTTAAAATTTATTTTAAATGGAACAATCACTCTTTAATTCCTGCGTTGATCTTTAGGTTGAAAGATGGAGCACACCAACCAAGGAATTCCCCTTGGTGGAAATCCTAGTCCCTTATCCTCTTGGGGAGATGTTGGTGCACCCCACATGGCCACATTGTCGCTTCCAGGACTGACAATTAGCCTGCCAGTCTGGCTCTTTTCAACCAATGTCGTTCAGAATGTCACCATTCCTGAACAGTCGAGTCAACAGTCAGACCAGACCAGAGTCGCCCACCAGCCTTCTACTTCATCTTCCTCTCCTCCTTCCTCTTCGCTTAACGGAACTGGTAAAACCAAAAACCAGGCTCCTAAGGAGAAGAAGGAGAAGAAGAAGAAGGAGCCAAAGGCGACTGGGGGCAAATGAGAGTCGTCTGACAAAAATCCACACACAGCACTGACCAGGCCTAAATCACCATGTGTCATATGCAAGGGAGACCACTTCCATAGAGATTGTCCCTGTATCCCTCGAATACTAAGGGACTGGTCTCCCCGTTTGCACAATTCGGTAGCATCAACCTCTAATAGCCATGTTGATTTCTCACCGTCAACTAGTGGGAGTGAAGCCCCAGGACAGAGAGGGAAAGCTAAATTTCCTTGCAGACTGTGTGAAGGCGATCATGCCATCCACCGTTGTCCCTTCTTAGACGAGGCAAAAAGAGTTCTGGAAGATTGCCCGATTTTACGAGCGCAACTTCCTCCTGGATATCAAAGACTCCTGCCAAGTCCTTCGCTAGTTGAGAACCTGGCTGACCCGCCCAGGTGGTCAGCCGAAGCACCTGTCATTGAAGATGAACCGTCTGAATCCATACCTGACGAAAGTCTAAAGGTTGAAACGACAGTTGACCCGGTTTTGCCTTCAGAGGCTCTATCTTCGAATGATACCATCACAGAGGAGAATAAAGACGACGCCATCCAAATTCTCTTCATCAACACTGACTCTAATGAACAAGGGGGCAATGCCACCATTCATTTATCGCAGGAAGAAGTTCATCAGAGCGATATCTAGCCGTCTACTCGGTCCCACCACCAAGCAACCTAGTTGTCTCATTCGACTGGAACCAACTAGGTAGACCCCGGTTGCCAGCCAGTATACCATTTAGAATTATTGTCCAAATATACAGAATGGTAATGGCCGGCACTATCATTGATGAAGGGGCATCTGTGAGTATCCTTTCCTCTATTGCTTGGAAAGCGCTTGGTTCGCCTGCGCTTTTGCCTGAAATGAGAAATCTATCAAGCTTTGATAAAGGAACCAGTCGACCTTTAGGGATCCTCCCCAATGTGCCCATAACATTGAAAGGGAAGACCGTTCAAATGAACGTGATGGTCGTTCAAGGACCCTTGGATTATAACCTACTCCTTGGACGAGACTATATATATTGCATGGGGGCCATCGTCTCCTCACTCTTTAGAGTAATGTGTTTTCCGCATGGAGGAAGAGTGGTCAAGCTCGTGGACCAACTTTCATTTCCCGGATCACGCATCGCAAATAGTCATGAACCATCCCTAAATGGTCTATTCACGCAAGAAGTGTCTCAACCCACGGTCCGTCCTCCTGATGAGCGCGAGTAATCCGAGAGGATATGACTGGAACCCAAGGGGCATGCGTCCTGGTTTGCTTCGGCAGGGAAACTTTGGGTATAGAGTAGTTTTCCGCGGGAGAATATGACTAGTCCGTACCCCGTCCGTCTAGGAAGAGGGTTGTTCTAGAATAAGATTCTTTTGTCAAAGTTATGTGAGTGAAATAAACTATTTTTCACCCACCTTTGTCTATTTCGGTAGACATTGCCGAGGAAGTGTTTTGTTTAAACTACTAACAAGACAATCTTTGGGTAACCTGAAAGAGGTAAGCCTCTCTCGTTAAAACAAATGTTTTGGCGGAAGTGAAGTAGAGGTAACCTTGAAACTCTGCTTTATGCCTAGGGGCATGCAAACCTTTTGGAGTGCAAGCAAGGGGCGGCTATTTATTTTTAAAATTTTTAGGACCTCTAACCCTTTAAACTCGTAGGATTAGTCGTTTCCAAACTCGCATAAAGAAAGGATCCGGAGCAAAGCTTAGTGAGATGAAGCTCCATAAAAAATAGAATCTTGATGAGACACTCTTATCATATGACTGGGTATTCGAGCAGTTTTAGCATAAAGTTCATGCTCGTTAAAAAATAAACGCAAGATCCGAGCAGTTTTAACGCGGACTTCATGCTCGTTAAAAAATAAACATAAGCAATGAGCAAGAGTTTCCTCCAGTGTTTAAGCTCATTTTAAAATAAAAAATGAACCTACCTGGTAAATAACCACTGTGAATGTAATACCTTATCATCCATTAAAGCCTTGGTCGTGTTTGCACCGTCACCTCCACTTTTCATTTGGCCGATCGTTCACCTCCATATGATTGTTTACCCATTTTGAGGAACAGCTGCGAAGAGTGATTTCACCTAGCCATCCTTGTGACACTGCCGTGATTGGAAAATTCCAACCTGTACCTGGAATCAGCTGCTAACCCTGTTTATCACTCGTTCCTCAAAAGACAAGTCTTCTTTAAGCTCTTTTCAACTTACTCGTAAAATATGAAAAGATTGCCGAGTTTTGGCCTTCCAGCTCGTTAAAGCGACTGGAAGAGCTATCCCTCCTCTAGATTTTAATCTTTTTGGACCTGAGGGATTATTGCACAAAAAGATCGAGCGCTTGTTTTATTCGGCTCGTTAAAACTATCGAAAACTCATCCCTTCTGTATTGTTTTATACTTTTTCGGACTTAAGGGATTAGATGACGAAAAAGGAATTTTGGAGTTGACTTTATGTACCTTTTCAAACTCTCTAAAAATGAAAAGGACCGAGTTATCCTTGTCGTTAGAATTGTTAAAATCATTAAATAGCGACAAACTTGTCTTTAGACGAGAACGAGGTTCACTATCGCTAGGCTCGTTAAAACATAGCGATGGGCTTGCCCGAAGGGCAAGTTATAGAACAAGCATATGTTATCCTCCTCAAGCTTGACAAAAATAAAGAGGTACTGGTCAGCAATGACTGGGGAAAAATTGGGAGAAACTAAAGAAAACTTTGATGGTAGCAAGTCGCTCTTGAACATGACACTTTTCCTCCGTACCACAATCGGGTTGGGTTGTTTCATTCACCGGTCACATCACCATGGTATCACCATACCATCCATATTTGGGGTAATGCTACCGATCCATCGCATCAGTGTCGCCATATGTTCAAGAGAAGTCGTTCAGAAAGAGTCAACCGTGTCCCATCCACTGCCATACATTATCCTTCATCCATTCATGACCGTCACCCTGAATCATATGTCACAGATCGTTTTCACCTCCATTAAAATCATTAGCTCCGTTCCGTGTCACTGATGTGGGATTCATTAAGGCCCTCCTGTGACGGATCGCTTCTTGTCGACATCAGCTCATTATCCAAGAAGTTGATCTAGGAACAACCCCTTCAGTACTTTGAAGCTTGCATGCCTCAATGGCAAGTTTCTCACTTCCGGCGACAGGTATACATCAATGACCTTCGGCCGAAAGATTTTGTGTGGTGTTCGACGCCAAGTCCTTTATTCACACCACGTGAATTGTACTGCAGTACCTTGAGGGTCATTATCATTATCGGTGATTCCTCTCGCGCTTGTTAACGGTTTACATCATTGACCGGTAATCAAGCGATGTCTTTCCATGTTCGACTTCAGAACAATTCTCACATGGATCGACTTGTACTTAGAGTGAAGATCGAACGAGTTTGAAGACCCTGGATCTAGTTTCATCCATCCGGGCTGCGATATATATTCAGGAAAGATAAAGACATTGACATGTACATCATTGCAGCAGATAATCATCCTACTCAAAGGATGATAATTTCATCAAAATTATCAGTCTATCATCAGACGATTGTCTGTTCTATGTACAGAAAAATGAATTTATAAAGCTGAGCATGGGAATGCCCGCCTCAGCTAGATCATGAAAGCAGTATGAAAAATAATGTATTGTATTGTATTACAGGTCTCCTCCCAGCATTGGATGAACTTCGGATCCCCCTGATAAAGCATTTCGCCCGATAAACAGCCTCATACTTTAGGGGGCAACTGTTATAGACATTTTTGTGACTTACAGCATTGAGCATGAAATGTCCATAATCTAAGGGATCCAAAGTCCCTAAACATGTTGTTCCTACCCCTAGAGGAACAAGGCTAACAAACCACAACAATTCATAAAAGTTCTCCACCTGAAACTGCTCAAAAACAAGTCAATTCAGGATCATGTCAACTGCTCCACTGACCATCTGCGCTGAATGTCAATGGCTCCACTGGCTACCTGTGTTGAATGTCAACTGGAACAAAGGCTACCTGCACTGAGCGAGAATGGACAAGTGGCAGGCTCATTTCTCAAGGTGTCAAGACCCAGGAAGCTTCCAAAATGACACTTGCCTCAGGGAATTCGACTGGTGATGAGTAAGAGGTTCCAAATCTCCAAGTGGAAGCAAGAACCTCCAAGTGGAAGCAAGAACCTCCAAGTGGACTCAAGAACTGATAGAGGGAGAGGACACTAGTCAGATCTCAAGCTGACTCATCCTCTCTCCAAACATCTATATATGGATCTCTTCTCCATGAGATCTAGAGGCTGGAATTTCATAATTGCAAAGAATTGTTGTTGGTTTGAGACTAGAATCATTGGGTGCTTAATGCTTTGAAGGGGCTAAAGATAGGAATTCCATTTGCTGGGAAGGAGATGCTGGATTGGAGCCCTCTGGGTTGTATCTCTTCCTGAACCTTGTTATTCATCAATAAAGCTATCTTGGTTTCTCCTATATGCTGATGTATTTTGATGTATAAATATATTAGTGTATTTGGTTTATTTCTAATCCTAAACTAGTTATGAATGTGAACATCTGTCTTTGTGTAGTGTTCTTCTCTTGTCGCAAGTAGCTGTGAACACCCAAAGAGAAGGGAGATTGGATCGAGGGACAAACAGAAGACACTGGTAAGTCTATTGATCTCTCTTCTTTCACATTTCATAAAGGAAGAAACCAGTGTAGCTGTACTCGTTTGTTGCTAAGGCACTGTCACACCTTAGGTGGATAGGATCGTCCTGCATAGGCATTTTTCCCCACAACAAGGATAGGAGGAGGAGATATAACAGAGAGATTTAACATTTTTCTTGGGACCTAAATTGTAATTTCAATATACAGAATGTTATTCTGAAGGACACATCGTGTTGTAAATGACATTTAGATTTGATGAATAATATATAACTTGCGTTGTTGTTCATTCAGATATTCTAAAGTAGCTAAGCAGTATCCAGTGGTGGCTAGGGCCCGATCTCCGGTAGATCTTACTGTTGTTCTTTGTTTTATAATTTTCCATTTCATGCGAGTTTATTCGATTTTATATCGTTGCAGTTGGTTTACTCTCCTTAATTCTGATTTCATATACTCATTTCAGTAATTTGAAACTCTGTTAATTGATTTCATTTATGCATACCGTGGATTGAATTAGCTATTAGTTAAGGAATTGTTTCTCGATAATTAAGACAGAGTGTGATTAGTATAGATCCAGCTGAAAGAGCTCAGTTACTGCTACAGTGCTCTCGGTTGATGTTATTCCCATTCGAATTACTTGATTAATGTAGATCCAGCTAAAAGAGCTCAGTTACTGCTACATGTTATAGACATTTTTGTGCCTTACAGCCATAAGCATGAAATGTCCATAATTCAAGGGATCCAAAGTCCCTAAAGATGTTTTTACAGCTCGTAAAGGAACAAGGTCAACCAATGACAGCTTCTCCCAGAAGTTCTCCACCAAAAAACCACTCAGAAATAGTCAATTCAGGATCAATTCAGAGGCTCCACTAGCTGCCTGTGTTGAAATTCAGAGTCTACATTGGCTAGGTGCACTGTAACGCAGGTGGAAGCACTACCAGGGTGCGCTGAGTGGGAAATGACAAATGGCAAGCTCATTCAACGAGGTGGAAAGACCCTGGAAGCTTCCAGAATCTTCTCCAATGACACTTGCCTCAATGAATTTGACTAGTGATGAGTAAGATGTTCTCAACCTCCAAGTGGAAGGAAGGACTGACAAAGAGAAGCCACAAGTCAAAACATAAGCTGACTCATCCTCTCTACTTACATCTATATATGGATCTCTCACCCAGAGGTTCAGGAGGCTGGAATTTTGTACTTTGCAGAGAATTGTTGTTGGTTTGAGATTGGGATTAGTACATTGGGTGATTTATGCTTTGTTGGAGGAGAGGAAGGGATTCCTTTGTTGGGAGGTAGATGCTGGATCGGAACTCACTTGGTTGTATCTCCTCTTTGACTTTATTATCATATCAATAAACTATTTGAGTTTCTCCTACATGCTGTGTACCAATGATGTTTTGTTATGCTTACATGTTTAGCTTAATCTGATCTTGAGCTTTTTATGCATGTATATCTGTATCTTCGTGTAGTTTCTCTCTCTTGTTATCCTGCAGGAATTCGGTGAAGCTGGGTCGATGAAGGAGCAGGAAGCTGGGAGCTACTGAAGAGAGGAGTGATTTGGATCGACAAACTAGCGAAAGACACAGGTTAGTTAGATCCTTCTTCCTCATTTGCATTTCATAAAGAAGAATACTCAATTAGTTTACCTCGTTTGTTGCTAAGGCACTATCACACCTTAGAGTGGGATAGGGGCATTCCAAATTGGATACTTTTCCCAACAACAAATTGGTGACTCCGTTGGGGAGAGTATCTTGTTAGTTTATTTGCGTTTCTATTGTTGTTCTTCTCATAAACTCAGGAGTGCCGAATCGAAATGCATTTGCCATTTTCAAATGCAAAGTAGAGATCTGCCATTCTAGTCCACTCACTGGGCCTGTTTTTATGATCTGAACAAACTGACCCACAAGTGCTCTAACAGCCCTTTGTGATAGATCTAAGTCCTCCTTTAAATCATCCTCTTAATTGTACCTAATTGATAGATTTGATCCGGCCAAAAACTGTAGATTTAACTGCAAACCGTGACCCAGAACCCAGAAACAACTCTCGTTTCTGCTTCAGCGCAGACTCTGTGAAGAGGTTCTGCATTTCAACACAGGTCCTGTGAAGGATACGTGTGCTGAAGTTCAGTTTCTCTGTGCTGAGGGTGCGTTGATCAGCCTTTGCCTTGTGCAGCTGTGGTTCCCTGCTTCCTTTTGCTCAGTTTTATCTCTGTTTTTTGCAGCCTGTTATCAATCAGTGTACCTATCTGAAAACCCTTTTCTTTGCCTCAATTTCGCCTCAATTGTATAAAGAAACTGTATTTGTTCTTTGTGTATTTGTTACATCATTTGCAGTTTCCCATTACAAAAGTAAACTAGTCATACTGTCGCCTTTAGATCTAGACCTGTCGTAAGTGTCGTTTTGATCTTAGGAGTGAGTCTGTTTGCTGTTCACAGTTGATTGAGCTTTTACTTTTGTCGTTTGGTTTGAATTTATGCATTTCTAGTGTCGAAACAAGTAAATCATAAAGTGTCGTAATCATCTTTTTGATTTTGAAAAAGGAACTTGTTTATGTTTTCACTTGAAATCGAATTCAAATTTGTACAACAGCTTTCTTTTTAGGCATCAATATTAAGAAAGCGAAAACAAATACATTCATATGTGCATTTTCATTTTGATAGTTTGCATGCTTTGATTTAGGAAAAGTGCATTTACAGTGTGCTCTATGCTCTTTGAGAAAAGTTTGTGTCTTCCTTTTCCCCTTGTAGCTAGGATTTTCATTGTTGAAAAGATATAAAAGCTTGCTTATCATCTTTAGACTGCATTTAGGAATTGTATCATACATCTCGTGGTGATCCAAAAAGGCAAACTTCTAAGAAAGATCAACCTAAAATAAATTGAATGAACTTAACAACGCTTTGTAATTTAACGCACAACATAGAGGTCTAGGCTAGAGACGTGTTCCAGCGTCGTAAAACCTGGTGACTGTTGATCTCGCTGATGGTTGGGTGATTCCTCCTGAGAGACGATAGCGCCAATACGGATTGTGCTCCCATGTACCGTCGAGTATATATTGGGAGACCCCTATAGGAATAAAACCTTTATCCATAGGAAGCCGTGTCGGCCGCCCTACTGATCGCAATGCACTGAACACAGCATTCGGGAAGATTGACCGCCCGTACCGTAAAAAGTATTCTGCGGTTTTGCGAAAAGTTTGGCACACCCTCTACCTAGAACTCCAGAGCAGTTCCTTTTGGCCTTTTTCAGACTCTATAAAGGAAAAAGTCCATCTGAGAATTTGTCACTTCGGGCTCGTTAAAACATCGAATGAGACTAGAGTCATCTTTAGCTTTTTCTCGACTCTTTAAAATTGAAAAAGCAAGTTGTGTCTAAAGCGTCGTTAAAATTTATTTTAAACAGAACAATCACCCCTTTTTCCCACGTTGATCTTTAGGTTGAGAAAATGGAACCCACCAACCAAGGAATTCCCCTTGGTGGAAATCCTAGTCCTTTTTCCTCTTGGGGAGATGTTGGTGCACCCTATATGGCCACATTGTCGCTTCCAGGACTGACAATTGGCTTGCCGGTTTGGCTCTTCTCAACCAATGTCGTTCAGAACACCACTATTCCTGAACAGTCGAATCAACAGTTAGACCAGTCCATAATTGCCCACCAACCTTCTACTTCCTCTAATTCTTCCTCTCCTCCTTCCTCTTCACTTGACGGAACTGGTAAAACAGAAAACCAGGTTCCTAAGGAGAAGAAGGAAAAGAAGAAGAAGAAGGAGCCAAAAGCGACTGGGGGTAAACAAGTGTCGTCTGAAAAAAATCCACACACAACACTGACTAGGCCTAAATTGCCATGTGTCATATGCAAGGGAGACCACTTCCACAGAGATTGTCCCTGCATCCCTCGGATACTAAGGGACTGGTCTCCCCGTTTGCACAATCCGGTAGCATCAACCTCTGATAGCCATGTTGAATGCATACCATCAACTAGCAAAAGTGAAGTCCTTGGACAAAAAGGGAGAGCTAGATCTCCCTGTAGACTGTGCGAAGGCGATCACGCCATCCACCGTTGTCCCTTCTTAGACGAAGCGAAAAGAGTTTTGGATGATCGTCCGGTTTCACCGTTACGACTTCCTCCTGGATATAAAAAACTCTTGCCGAGTCCTTCGTTAGTTGAAAATCCAGCTGGCCCACTCAAGTGGTCAGCTGAAGCGCCGGTCATTGAAGATGAACAAGCTGAATCCATACCCGACGAAAGTCAAAAGGTCGAGGCGGCAGTTGACCCGGTCTTGCCTTCAGGGGATTTATCTTCGAATGATACAGTCACTGAAGAGGATAAAGATGACACCATCCAAATTCTCTTCATCAACACAGACTCCGATGAGCACGGGGGCACTCCTCCCATTCCTTTATCGCAGGAATGAAGTTCGTCAGAGCGATACCCGGTCGTTTACTCAGTCCCACCACCAAGCAACCTAGTTGTCTCCTTTGACTGGAACCAACTAAGCAGACCCCGTTTGCCAGCAAGCATACCATTCAGAATTATCGCCCAAATATACAGAATGGTCTTGGCTGGCACCATCATTGATGAGGGGGCATCTGTGAGTATCCTTTCCTCCACTGCTTGGAAAGCGCTTGGTTCGCCAGTGCTTTTTCCTGAAATGAGAAATATGACAGGCTTTGATAAAGGAACCAGTCGACCTTTAGGGATCCTCCCCAATGTGCCTATCACATTGAAAGGGAAGACCGTTCAAATGAACGTGATGGTTGTTCAAGGACCCTTGGATTATAACCTACTCCTTGGACGAGACTATATATATTGCATGGGAGCCATCATCTCCTCGCTCTTTAGAGTAATGTGTTTTCCGCACGAAGGAAGAGTGGTCAAGCTCGTGGACTAGCTTTCATTTCCCGGATCACGCATCGCAAATAGTCATATACCTTCCCTAAATGGTCTCTTCACGCAAGAAATGTCTCAACCCCCATCCTCCCGATGAGCGTGAGTAATTCGGAAGGATATGACTGGAACCCAGGGGGCATGCGTCCTGGTCTGCTTCGGCAGGAAAACTTTGGGTATAGGGTAGGTTTCCGCGGGAGAATATGACTAGTCTGTACCCTGTCCGTCTTGGAAGAGGGGTTATTCTAGAATAAGATTCTTTTGTCAAAGTTATGTGTTTGGCGCTCGTTGTCACTCACCTTTGTTTATCTCGGTAGACTTCACCGAAGAAGTGTTTTGTTTGAAAGATTAATAGAACAATCTTTGGGTAACCTGAAAGAGGTAGGCCTCTCTCGGTAAAACAAATGTTTTATTGGACTAAGAAGGGGTAACCTTGAAACCATACTTTATACCTGGGGGCATGAAAACCTTTTGGAGTGCAAGCAAGGGGCGGCTATTTATTTTTTAAATTTTTAGGTTCTCCCTTTAAACCCGTAGGTCTAACCCTTTAAACTCGTAGGATTAGTCGTTTCCGAACTTGCATAACGAAAGGATGCGGGGCATAGCTTTGGTAAGGCGCAAGCTCCATAAAAAATGGCATCTTCCATGAGACATTCTTATCATATCACTGGTTTATCGAGCAGTTTTAGCACATAGTTCATGCTCGTTAAAAAATAAACATAAGATTGAGCAGTTTTAGCACATAGTTCATGCTCGTCAAAAAATAAACATAAGACCGAGCAGTGTTTTTCCGCATTTAAGCTCGTTAAAAAATGAACTACCCTCCGGTAAATAACCACCGTGAATGTAACATTATCAGCCACTAAAGCCTTGGTCGTGTTTGCACCGTCACCTCCACTTTTCCATTGGCCGATCATTCACCTCCATTTGATTGTTTACCCATTTTGAGGAACAGCTGCGAAGAGTGATTTCACTAGCCATCCTTGTGACACTGTCGTGATTGGAAAATTCCAACCCTTACCTGGAATCCACTTCTAACCCGTTTTATCACTCGTTCCTCAAAACGAGTCTTCTTTAAGCTCTTTTCATCTGACTCGTAAAATATGAAAAGATTGCCGAGTTTGGCCTTCCAGCTCGTTAAAGCGACCGGAAGTGTTATCCCTCCTCTAGATTTTAATCTTTTTGGACCTGAGGGATTATTGCACAAAAAGATCGAGCGCTTGTTTTGTTCGGCTCGTAAAAACTATCGAAAATTCATCCCTTCTGTATTGTTTTAAAATTTTTTGGACTTAAGGGATTAGATGACGAAAAAGGACTTTCGGAGTTGACTTTACGTACCTTTTCAGACTCTCTAAAAATGAAAAGGACCGACTTATCTTTGTCGTTAGACTCGTTAAAAACATTAAATAGCGACAAACTTGTCTTTAGACGACAACGAGTTTCACTATCGCTAGGCTCGTTAAAACATAGCGATGGGTTTGCCCGAAGGGAAAATTATAGAACAAGCATATGTTATCCTCCTCAAGCTTGACAAAAATAAAGAGGTACTGGTCAGAAATGACTGGGGAAAATTGGGAAGAAACTCAAAGAACTTTATTGGTAGCAAGTCGCTCTTGAACATGACACTTCCACTCCGTGCCTGAGTCGGGTTGGGTTGTTTCATTCACCGGTCACATCACCATGGTCTCACCATACCATCCACCTTTGGGGTAAATGCTACCAATCCATCACATAAGTGTCGCTAATATGTTCAAGAGAAGTCATCCAGAGAAGTCAACCGTGTCCCATCCACTACCATACATTATCCTTCATTCCTTCATGACCGCTACCCTGAACCATATATCATCAGATCGTTTTCACCTCCATCAAAATCATTTGCTCCATTCCATGTCACTGATGTGGGATACATTAAGGCCCTCCTTTGACGGATCGCTTCTTGTCGACATCAGCTCATTATCCAAGAAGTTGATCTAGGGACACCCCCTTCAGTACTTTGAAGCTTGCATGCCTCAATGGCAAGTTTCTCACTTCCGGCCATAGGTATACATCAATGACCTTCGACCGAAAGATTTTGCGTGGTGTTCGATGCCAAGTCCCTTATTCACACCACGTGAATTGTACTGCAATACCTTGAGGGTCATTATCATTATCGGTGATTCCTCTCGCGCTTGTTAACGGTTTACCTCATTGACTGGTAATCAAGCGATGTCTTTCCATGTTCGACTTCAGAACATTTCTCACATGGATCGACTTGTACTTAGAGTGAAGATCGAACGAGTTTGAAGACCCCGGATCTAGTTTCATCCATTCGGGCTGCGATATATATTCAGGAAAAATAAAGACATTGACATGTACAGCATTGTAGCACAGACAATCATCCTACCAAAGGATGATGATTTCAGCAGGATCATCAGTCTATCATCAGACAATTGTCTGTCCTATGTACACAAAAATGAATTTATAAATCTGAGCATGGGAATGCCCGCCTCAGCTAGATCATGAAAACAGTATGAAAAATAATGTATTGTATTGTATCTTATTACAGGTCTCCTCCCAGCATTGGAAGAACTTCGGATCCTCCTAATAAAGCATTTCACCCGATAAACGACCTCATACTTTAGGGGGCAACTGTTATAGACATTTTTGTGCCTTACAGCCATAAGCATGAAATGTCCATAATTCAAGGGATCCAAAGTCCCTAAAGATGTTGTTACAGCTCCTAAAGGAACAAGGTCAACCAATGACAGCTTCTCCCAGAAGTTCTCCACCAAAAAACCACTCAGAAATAGTCAATTCAGGATCAATTCAGAGGCTCCACTAGCTGCCTGCGTTGAAATGCAGAGTCTACACTGGCTAGGTGCACTGCAACGTAGGTGGAAGCATTACCAGGGTGCGCTGAGCGGGAAATGACAAATGGCAAGCTCATTCAACGAGGTGGAAAGACCCTGGAAGCTTCCAGAATCTTCTCCAATGACACTTGCCTCAATGAATTCGACTATTGATGAGTAAGAGGTTCTCAACCTCCAAGTGGAAGTAAGGACTGACAGAGAGAAGCCACAAGTCAAAACATAAGCTGACTCATCCTCTCTGCTTACATCTATATATGGATCTCTCACCCAGAGGTTCAGGAGGCTGGAATTTTGTACTTTGCAGAGAATTGTTGTTGGTTTGAGATTGGGATTAGTACATTGGGTGATTTATGCTTTGTTGGAGGAGATGAAGGGATTCCTTTGCTGGGAGGTAGATGCTGGATCGGAACTCACTTGGTTGTATCTCCTCTTGGACTTTATTATCATATCAATAAACTATTTGAGTTTCTCCTACATGCTGTGTACCAATGATGTTTTGTTACGCTTACATGTTTAGCTTAATCTGATCTTGAGCTTTTTATGAATGTATATCTGTATCTTCGTGTAGTTTCTCTCTCTTGTGATCTTGCAGGAATTCGGTGAAGCTGGGCGGG